>ML111154.1:20437-52369 GCA_003697995.1 Taxidea taxus jeffersonii | reverse complement strand
AATATATGCTGCATGGAAATTGGGCAAGAAAGAGCAAAGAAACTCTCTCTAATGTATAGCACAAAGGGAAGAGCTGAAACTGAGAGTAAAAGACTGAGAAAGAAAAATCCATGGCAAACTACATCACTGTAAAAACAAGGTAAAAACTAGTAGAATCTGAAGTATATGGTACAATGAGGGTAACTGTAGGAAAAGCAATCCCAAACCTATATCAATTTCTGTCCACACTGACTAAAAAGAGCACACTCAAGGTTTAAGAGAAGGAAAACATACATTTCTAGGCAAAAAAAAATCTATGCACTTCAGTTGCTATGGTCTTACACCCAGTGTCCACATTTCAACAAAAAATCATGAGCCATCACACACAAAAACAACAACAACAACAAAAACCCCATGATGTCAACAGAAAAAATTACCTAAAGAGCCTGATTCAATACGAAACACATGGCGAAACTATTAAGGAATCTAAAATACTATTATTAACAGATTGAAGACTCTAAAAGTCAGACAAAATATAAGAACAAGTATGTAATTTCAACAGAGATGAAAACCGTAAGAAAGAATCAAATGGAAATATTATAATGAGAAACACAGTTACAAAATTAAAGAATACCTTTGACAGGCCAATCACTGGACTTGAAAGACTGCCAAAGAAAGAATCAGTAAACTTGAAGATACGTCAATAGGAAGTACCAAACTAATACAAGAGAAAAAAGAGTGGAAACAACAGCAACAACAACAACAAAAAGAAAAACCAACCAACCAACCAACAAATAAACAAAAACAGAACAGAGCATCCAAGATTTGTGGGAGAACATCAAATTTAATGAAAGACCCTGAACCACAGATCCAAAGGGCTCAGACAATCCAAAGTAAGATATAAACATAAAAAATATAACACCAATCAGAAACTTGGATCTAAACACAAAAGAATGAAGAGAGCTAGAAATGGAATAAGCTAAAGAAAATCTGAAATTATTTTCTTATTTTTAAGTGCTCTAAAAGATCACTGAGAGTCTGAAGCAAAAAGAATAATATTTTATGTTATGCATTTATAGTATGTAGAAAAGTAAAATAGCACCACAATAGCACAAAAGATGAGAGGAAGGAATTGGAAAAATGTTGTTCTTGCACTCTATGTGAAACAGTATAATATTTGAAGATAATTAAGATGTATATTGTTAACCACTAAGCAACTGCTAAAATATTTTAAATAAAATGGCATAAATAAATAAGCCAATGTTGGAGATAAAATTAAGTAATAAATAATATCCAATTTTACAAAAAGGAAGTCAGAATAAGAAGAAAAAAACAAGGAATGTAATAAAACTAGAAAATGATATGCTTTTAATCCAAGAATATGAATAGCTATATGAACTATAAATGATCTAAAAATAAACTAAAAGAGATTGTCCGATTGAATGAAACAGCAAGACCTAACACATGCTAGTTTAAGAAAACCCATCTTAATGGGACACCTGGGTGTCTCAGTTGGTTAAGCAGCTGCCTTCGGCTCAGGTCATGATCCCAGCTTCCTGGGATCGAGTACCACATCGGGCTCCTTACTCGGCAGGGAGCCTGCTTCTCCCTCTCCCTCTGCCTCTGCCTGCCACTCTGTCTGCCTGTGCTTGCTCTCTCTCTCTCTCTCTAACAAACAAATAAATAAAATCTTAAAAAAAAAAAAAAAGAAAACCCATCTTAAATATAAAAACAAAGACAGGTTAAAAAATAAGGACATAGAAAAATAAATATTATTCAAACATATATCAGAAGAAAGCTATTCTAAATAATGGTATTGGAGAAACTGAATAAACACATGCAGGACCATGAAATTAGACCCTTATCTTATACCACTCACAAAAATTAGCTCAAAATGGATCAAAGACTTAAACATTAAGACCCAATTCCATAAAACTCCTAGAAGAAAATGTAAGGCAGAAGTTCCTCAACACTGATCTTGGCAATAATTTCCTAGATATGACACCAAAAGTACACACAGCAAAAGCAAAAATCAAGCGGGGCTACACCAAACTTAAAAGCTTCTGCACAACAAAAGAAACCTTTAACAAAATAAAAAGGCAGTCTACAGAATGGGAGAAAATTTTTGTGAACTATAAGCTGTATTAAGGGAATATATAAAGAACACATACAACTAAGTAACAACAACAAAACAATGTGATTTAAAAACAGGCAAAGAAACTAGACATATTTCCAAAGAACCCATCCAAATGTTCAGTTAGTACATGAAAAGATGTTCAATATCACTAATCACCAAGGAAAGGCAAACCAAAACCATAAATGACATATCACCTCAGATCTGTTAGAACAGCTATCCTCATGAACACAATAGATAAGTCTTGGTGAGAATGTGGAAAAAAGGGAATCTTTGTACTCCATTGGTAGGAATTTAAATTGGTTCAAACACTGTGAAAAACAATACAGAGGTTTCTCAAAAAATTAAAAGCAAATCTACCATATGATCCCACAATTCTACTTTTAGGTATATACTCAAAGGAAATGAAAACAGGATACTGAAAAGATAAATGCACTCCCATGTTTATTTCAGCATTATTCACAATAGTCAAGCTATGGAAACACCCTAAGTGCTCACCACTTAGGGTGTTTTCCATATAACTTAATTTCCATAAAACTTAGGGGTTTTCCATATAAAGTGTCATGTCATCTGTGAAGAGAGAGTTTGATTTCTTCTTTGCCTATCTGAATACCTTTTATTTCCCTTTGTTGTCTGATTGCTGTTGCTAGGACTTCTAGTACTATGTTGAACAAGAGTGGCGACAGTGGGCATCCTTGTGTTCCTGATCTCAAAAGGAAGGCTGTTAGTTTTTCCCCATTGAGGATGATATTCACTGTGGGTTTTTCATAGATAGATTTTATGAAGTTGAGGAATGTTCCCTCTAACCCTATACTTTGAATCGTTTTAATCAAGAAAGAATGCTGTATCTTGTCAAATACTTTTTCTGCATCAATTGAGAGGACCATGTGGTTCTTCTCTCTCCTCTTATTGATTTGTTCTATCACATTGTTTGATTTGTGAATGTTGAACCATCCTTGCAACCCATGGATAAATCCCACCTGGTCATGGTGGATAATCTTTTTAATGTACTGTTGGATCCTATTAGCTAGGATCTTGTTGAGAATCTTAGCATCCATATTCATCAGGGATATTGGTCTGAAATTCTCCTTTTTTGGTAGGGTCTTTGCCTGGTTTGGGGATCAGGGTAATGCTGGTTTCATAAAAAGAGTCTGGAAGTTTTCCTTCTGTTTCTATTTTTTGAAACAGCTTTAGGAGAATAGGCATTATTTCTTCTTTGAATGTTTGGTAGAATTCTCCAGGGAATCTGTCAGGTCCTGGGCTCTTATTTTGGGGGAAGTTTTTGATTACTGCTTCAATCTCGTTACTAGATATTGGTCTATTTAGGTTGTCAATTTCTTCCTGATTCAGTTTTGGAAATTTATAGGTTTCTAGGAATGCATCCATTTCATCTAGGTTGCTTAACTTGTTGGCATATAACTGTTGATAATAATTTCTGATGACTGTTTCTATTTCCTTGGTGTTAGTCATGATCTTTCCCTTTTCATTCATAATTTTATTAATTTGGGTCCTCTCTCTTTTCTTTTGGTAGTCTGGCCAATGGTTTATCGATCTTACTGTTTCTTTCAAAAAACTGCTTCTAGTTTCGTTGATGTGTTCTACTGTATCTCTAGTTTCTATCTCATTGATCTCTGTTCTAATATTGATTATTTCCCTTCTTGTGTGTGAGGTTGGCTTAATTTGTTGTTGATTCTCCAGTTCTTTAAGGTTTAAAGAGAGCTGGTTTATTCTGGATTTTTCAATTTTTTTGAGGGAGGCTTGGATGGCTGTGTTTTTCCCCTTAGGACTGCCTTTCCTGTATCCCATAGGTTTTGGACCAAAGTGTCTTCATTCTCATTGGCTTCCATGAATTGTTTAAGTTCTTCTTTGATTTCCTGGTTGATTCAAACATTCTTAAGCAAGGTGGTCTTTAGCTTCCAAGTGTTTGAGTTTGTTCCAAACTTTTTCTTGTGGTTGAGTTCCAGTTTCAAAGCATTGTGGTCTCAGAATATGCAGGGAATAATCTCAATCTTTTGGTATCGGTTGAGCCCTGATTTGTGACCCAGTATGTGGTCTATTCTGGAGAAAGTTCCATGTGCTCTTGAGAAGAATGAGTATTCTGTTGCTTTAGGGTGGAACGTTCTATGAGGTCCATCTGGTCCAATGTGTAATTCAAGGTTCTTGTTTCTTTATTGATTTTCTGCTTGGATGATCTGTCCATTACTAAGAGTGGCATGTTAAGATCCTATACTATTAATGTATTCATATCAAATGACTCTTCATCAACAGTTGGCTGCTTCCATATTGGGGGCATAAATATTTACAATTGTTAGATCTTCTTGGTGGATAGATCCTTTAAGAATGATGTAGTGTCCTTCTTTATCTCTGCTATAGTCTTTAGTTTAAAATCTATTTTATCTGATATGAGAATCACTACCCCAGCTTTCTTTTGAGGCCCATTGGCATGAAAGTTGCTTCCCCATCCCTTCACTTTCAGTCTGGATGTATACTTAGGTTCAAAATGGGTCTCTTGTAGACAACATATGAATGGGTCCTGTCATTTTATCCAATCTGCAACCCTGTGCTGTCTTATGGGAACATTTAGGCCATTCATATTGAGAGTGATTACGGAAAGATATGTTTTTATTGATATGTTTTTATTTCTATAGATTGTATCTATAAATTTCTGTTCTATGACACTCTTGGGTTCTTTCTTCTTTTATAGAACACCGCCTCTTAATATTTCTTGTAGTGCCAGCTTGGTGGTCATATACTCTTTTTAACCTTGCCGGTCTTGGAAGCTCTTTATCTCTCCATCCATTTTGAATGTCAGCCTTGCTAGGTAAAGTATTCTTGGCTGCATGTTCTTCTCATTTAGTGCCCTAAATATGTCTTGCCAGTCCTTTCTGGCTTACCAGGTTTCTGTGGACAGGTCTGATGTTATTCTGATGGGCCTTCCTCTGTATGTAAGGAGTCTCTTCCCCCTAGCAGCTCTCAAGAGCTCCTGTCTAAAATTATTATTCATCAATTTTACAATGAGGTGTCTCAAGATCTTTCTAGATTCTGTGATCTTGAGGGGAAATTTTTCTGCCTTTAGGACACCAACGCTGGTTCCATTCCCCAGACTGGGAAAATTTTCATGGAGAATTTGTTCAGTTATATCTTCTAGTCTTCTTTCTTTCTCCTCCCCTTCAGGGATCCCAATAATTCTGATGTTGGAACGTTTCATGGTGTCATTTATTTCCCTAATTCCATTTTTATGGCTTCTAAGCTGTTTGTTCCAGGCCTCCTCCTGATCATTTTTCTCTATCATTTTGTCCTCTAGATCACTAATTCTATCTTCTGCTTTGGTTATCCTAGCTGTTAGAGAATTTAGATTAGATTGGATCTCATTGATAGCATTTTTAACTTCTTCCCTAGGTGGCTTTCACTTCTGCCCTAATCGATTGCATGTTGTCATTAATGGTTTTCTCCAACCTAACCATTGCCTGGATAATTGTTACCCTGAACTCCCTTTCTGATATACTTTACTACAAAGCTGTGATCACCAAGACAGCATGATACTGGCACAAAAACAGACACATAGACCAGTGGAACAGAGTACAGAGCCCAGATATGGACCCTCAACTCTACGGTCAAATAATCTTCGACAAAGCAGGAAAAAATATACAGTGGAAAAAAGACAATCTCTTCAATAAATGGTGTTGGGAAAAGTGGACAGCTACATGTAGAAGAATGAAACCGGACCATTCTCTTACACCCTCCACAAAGATAAACTCGAAATGGATAAAATACCTCAACGAGAGGGAGGAATCAAAATCCTAGAGGACATAGGCAGTAATCTCTTCAACATTGGCCACAGCAACTTCTTTCAAGACATGTCTCCAAAGGCAAAGGAAACAAAAGCAAAAATGAACTTTTGGGACTTCATCAAGATCAAAACCTTCTGCACAGCAAAGGACACAGTTAACAAAACAAAGAGGCAACCCACAAAATGGGAGAAGATATTCGTAAATGACACTACAGACAAAGGGCTGATATCCAAGATCTATAAATAACTCCTCAAACTTAACACACAGAAAACAGATAATCACATCAAAAAATGGGCAGAAGACATGAACAGACACTTCTCCAAAAAATACATACAAATGGCTAACAGACACATGAAAAATTGTTCATCTTCATTAGCCATCAGGGAGATTCAAATCAAAACCATTGAGATACCACCTTACACTAGTTAGAATGGCCAAAATTAACAAGACAGTAAACAATATGTGTTGGAGAGGATGTGGAGAAAGGGAACCCTCTTACACTGTTGGTGGGAATGCAAGTTGGTGCAGCCACTATGGAAAACAGTGTGGAGATTCTCTAAGGAATTAAAAATAGAGCTTCCCTATGACTCTGCAATTGCACTACTGGGTATTTACCCCAAAGATACAGATATAGTGAAAAGAAGGGCCATTTGTACCCCAATGTTCATAGCAGCAATGGCCAGAGTTGCCAAACTGTGGAAAGAATCAAGATGCCTTTCAATGGATGAATAGTTAAAGAAGATATTGTCCATATATACAATGGAGTACTATGCCTCCATCAGAAAGGATGAATACCCAACTTTTGTATCAACATGGACAGGAGTAGAAGAGATTATGCTGAGTGAAATAAGTCAAGCAGAGAAAGTCAATTATCATATGGTTTCACTTACTTGTGGAGCATAAGGAATAACACAGAGGACGTTGGGAGATGGAGAGGAGATTTGAGTTGGGGGTAATTGGAGGGGGAGACCAACTATGAGAGGCTTTGTACTCTAAGAAACGAACTGAGGGCTTGGGAGGGTTGGGGTGATGGATTGGGTGAGCCTGGTGGTGGGTATTATTATGAAGGGCATGTATTGCATGAAGCACTGGGTGTGGTGCATAAACAATGAATGCTGGAACACTGAAAAGAAATAAAATAAAATAAAGTAAAATAAAATAAAATTTAAAAAATGAACATTCAGTGGCAAAAAAAACTAAAAAAAAAACAAAAAACAAACTAGGAACAACCCAAATATCCTTCAACTAATGAATGGATACACAAACTGGTATAATCATTCAGTGGAATGCTATTTAGCAATAAAAAGAAACAAACTATTAACATGTACAATATGAACGAATGTCAAATACATTCTGTTAAATAAAAGAGGCCAGACACAAAGGGCTAAAGACTTTATGGTTTCATTTACATGAATTTCCGGAGAAGGAAAAATTTTAGGGAGATAGCAGAATCACTGGTTGCCAGTAGTTTCAGAGAGGCGGGGAGTAGTTGATTAAAAGGGGCCTACAGAATGGAATTTGGGGGATTGATTGATTGGCCTGTTCTACAACCTGATTATGATGGCGGATACACCATTAATTCATCAAAACTCATATGGGGCGCCTGGGTGGCTCAGTGAGTTAGGCCTCTGCCTTTGGCTCAGGTCATGGTCCCAGGGTCCTGGGATCAGGCCCCACATCGGGCTCTCTGCTCAGCAGGGAGCCTGTTTCCCTTCCTAGCTCTGCCTGCCTCTCTGCCTACTTGTGATCTCTGTGTGTCAAATAAATTTTAAAAAAAATCTAAAAAAAAAAACCAAAAAACTCATAGATACGTGTACAAAAACAGCTCATTTTAGTATACATAAGTTTAAAATGTTTAAGTGTGTAGAAGAAAAAAATCAAGTAAAATCATTCTTATTTGGGTTGTATTTCTATACTTACACTGGTATTCTGTGATGAATATCCTCACATTTTATACCAAGATAAGAAATGTCACTGGATATTTGTTGATTTTATTAACCTAACTTAGGTTTTATTTATTTTCCATATTGTCTGCTATTTGGCTAATTTTTGCTCAACTACTTTCTTCCACTTTCTTTGAGTTTATTCTACTCTTTTCCTAACTTATGTTGGACATTGACCTCACTAATTCTCAGCCTCCCCCCCCTTTTTTTCTATTATAAACATTTAAGGCTATGGACTGATTTCCATGTACCACTTTTACTAGATCTTAAAATGATGATATATATTATTTTCACTATTATTAATTCTAAGTATTTTTAACTTCCCTTTTGGCTTATTCTTTTACTTATGAGGTTTTTTTTTATTAACATATAATGTATTATTTGCCCCAGTATGTATTATTTGTGAATCATCAGGCTTATACATTACCCATGAGTTATTTAGAAGTGATTTAACCTACTAAAAGAGAAGGGATTACTTTTGTTTTGTTCTGTTTAGCTGATGACTAACTTAACCGCATGGGCAATGTATGTAGTATGGTCAGTGTAATATGAACTCTTTAAATTGGTTGAAATGTGATTTATAGATTCATGGTCAATTTTCAAATGTTTTGTCTGTGACTACGAAAAATACATAGGTACTAGTTGGAGGTACTTTGTGTACGTATGTACATTGAGTCAAAGTTCTAGGCCATGTGGTTAATCTTCTATTTCCTTTAATTGTCTGCCTGACTCATCAATTTCTGATATCTTCCACCCTTGCAGTGGCTTGTCCATTTCTCCAAGCAATTCTATCAAGTTTTGCTTTATGTAGCTTAAAACTATTTTATCAGGTACATACAAGTTTAAATCATTATCTCTTCTTTGATGTATGAACCTTTCTTTGCTCTTTATATAGTGACTATCTTTGTAACCAATAGTTTTTTGGGTTTGTTTTTGTTTTTGTTTTTGTAAATGTTTTTTTGCCTTCAAGTCTATTTTAATCCTACATTAAGATTGTTATCTCAGCTTTCTTTTAGTTAGTATTTGCCTGGAATATCTTTTTTTTCATCCTTATTCTGTCAAACTATGTCTTGGTGTTTTGACTGTTTTACCTAAAAAAGAATATAGCCAAATTTTCTATTTTTAATTCAATCTGCCAATCTCTTCTAACAAGCAACTCTGATTTACATTATTTATGATTGAAATCTTTTGATTTGTTTGTACCATCCTACCTCCTTACTTGCTTTTTTTTTCCCCCTCGTTTTCTATGCTTCTGTGGAATTCCTAACAATTTTTCTTCCTTATTCCATTCTTCTCCTGTACTGTATTGGTAGTTGCACATCACTTTTCTTTTAGTGATTTTCCATCTTACCATGCATAAAGGACTGAAATTAATCAGGAATACAGCAGTCTAATGGAAAATCATGGACCCAGGCTAGCTCACCTAGATTCACATCCTGTCTTACTTCTATGGCTTCAGGTTGTCAATTTTATCATCTGTAAAATGAAGATACTATCACTAACCTCACAGAGTTATTAAGGCTAATGCAGGTTAATATGCATATAGCAATCAGAACATGCCTGGTATATGACAAGCACTAAATTCATGTAAGCTCATAATAGTAGTGATAGTAGTAGTCATACTGTTATTGTTATCATTTACCCTCCTCCAAAACCATATAACAAGCTCAGACCTGATCCATTCTGTTCTAGTGTACATATTTTCATCCAATATTTTAATTATATCTTTTAATTTTTCTAACATCATGAATTATGTATTATTGTTTTGAACATAAAGTTTAATAAGTAATTTCCTATATATATACTATTTAATTTGCTTACCATTCTTTTTTCTTATTTCAAATAATCTTTGTTTAATAAATAATTTCCTATATATATATACTATTTAATTTGCTTACCATTCTTTTTAATCTTTTTTTTCTTTTGTTATCTTTTTTCCTTAAGTACATTCATTAGACCTTACTGAAGGTCTACTAAGAGTAAATGCTTTCAGCTTTTTATTTAATTAGCTCTCATTCTTGAAATACAGATTTGCTGGGCACTCAATTACGGTTTTTTCTTTCAGCATTTTGAAGATATTAATTTTCCAGTTATTATTCCTTAGTACTCATCATGTTTCACTCAAGGCTACTTTTAATATTTTCTATTTTCCATTATTTTACAGTTTAACCATGGTGTGTCTCAGGGTTTCTTTTTATTTAAGTGAGATGCTCTGTGTTTTCCTTGATCAAAGAATTTATCTCTCTTCAGTTCTGGAAATTCCTAAGGCATTATTTCTTCAAATATTACTTCTTATTCCTATTTTTATCAATCTACTACTCTGGGTAGCCATATGTTAATACTTCTAATTTAATTCTCCATATGTTAATACTTCTAATTTAATTCTCCATATGTCTTAAACTCTAATATTTTCCATCTATTTCTCTGCTTTGCATTCTGGATAACTTCAGATCAATCTTCCAGTTCACCAATTCTCTCTTCACCTAAGTCTAATATATTTATGATTTTTAATTTATTAATTATAACTTCATTTCTAGAAGTCTGTATTTAAATCTCTGTGCCTCTCATGTACTACTTCCTATCTTTATATATTATATGTTAAGTGTATTATATTATTTTGTTGGTAATGCCAATACCTGAACTATTTAGAAATCTAAATCATTAAATCTAAATCTAAATTCATTAACTTGCTTATAGTTTCCTAATGTGGTTGTCATTTTTTTACTATGTATTATTTTGCTAAACATCGCCTCGGGGAATTCTGAGGTCTTGGGTGGCAGGTGGTTCCTCAGGAAAGATTTATACTTGGTTCTGCTAGGCACCACAGGGGGGCCCCCAAACAAAAATTGTTTAAATACAATGTCTTGGTTTAGATTTTTCCTACTAAGCTGATAACAAATTCAAGCTCCAGATCCAAATGAGGGAAAACCAAAGGCCTGAAGTTGCAGATTCTCAGGAAAGCTTACCTCCCAAGCCAAACCAAAGTTACCAAGGTGTTAGATAGGTTATTTATGCAACGTTCCAGCCAAGTGGAGTTTTTCCTAGTCTATACTCTCTGAAGAGAGATATCCCTCTGAAGATCCAAGTTTAGCCACTTTTTGATGGCTTTAGGTCTAATTTTCACAGAATTCTCCAACACAAAGCTATTAATCTCCAAGACAAATTTCTTCATTCCAGCATTTATTCCCACAGTGACTCAAGTTCCCAAACATGCTTATCTCACTGGTTTCAACTCCATAATCTATTGAGCTGTGGGTTTTGATTTGGTTTTATTTTTTATTTTTGACATTTTGGGATTTCCCTTTTTTTTTTTTTACAAAGTCAGCTATTCAATTAAAATTATGTTGCCTTCATTTTATCTAACTTTTCAGAATATCATGTTTATCACTCTTCCAAAGGTAAAAGTTTTTATTGACTTATTTCAATAAGTCAATAGGAGCTAATAGTACTACTATCCTACTCATTACAACTTTGTTCAAAAAATCCCTGTTAATTTTTGTGTTTTTTTAGAAAAGCTTCAATTAAAATTAAATTAATAGGTAGATGGTATTAATACTCAGGTGTGGGGAAAAAATTCTCTAGAATATGTGCTTTACTGTTCTTAGTGATTTTGTGACAAATCTGTTCGGAAATCACTCTACTTACCTTCACTTTTCTTGATTCAAAATCTGGAATTTATTCAGATGAGTTTCTTATTTAGGTTTGTACTAGAGAAAGCATCTCTCTTGACGCAAAATGGTCTCTGTGCTCAGCAGATTCTGTTCTCTGAGACTATCATTTTTCACGCACAAAATGTGACACTTGTCTCACTCAAGTTAAAGTATTCCTCTTGCCTTATCTCCTTACATACAAGGTCCAATCACAAGGATTTCTAATGATCTGTTTAGACTAGTGCTCTGCATTCTTAGTCTCTGCCTAGGTTTTTAGAGTAGTATGATTTTATCACCTTTGTATGTTATACAAAATGTCATACATCCAAATTTAAATAACTACTCATTTGAATTGTCACATAGTCAGGAAAGGCAAAAGACTTCATTATTGTACCCATTCCACTAGATACTTTGAATATATCAAACAACTATCAAACATTCTAAAACCAGTTTTACCTTTTTTGTTTTGTTTTTATGTGTTTTTGCGAAACCCAAACTGAGGAAGATAGAGAAGAATGCAGTGAATATTAACAGCATGTGGGCAGATTCTGCTCAAAGTACAGGAAGACTATCCACATTTTAATCAACAGAATTCACACTGATCAGTGTTATTATAGCTAATTAAATGTATCATGCCTTGATACCTAAAATAAAGTGTTACCAAATTCAACCTCAAGCAACAGAGATCCAATGCCTCTGAAACCTACAATTTGCACAAAAGCTTACTCAATAACAAATGCATTTCCTTAGTTGTTTTCCCAAAAACAAAATAAATTGAAATAGACCTGGAAAACCGAGCAACTATTTAGAACAACAAATGTCCTAGCTACAAAACAATTTGCTCTTCAAATAAGTCATTGCAATATACATTTTCATTATAACATGTCCTAAAAAGATCAATAATCTGGAAGTCAGGATATCTGGGTCCCTATTCGAGGTTTGCCAACAATTAGGCTTGTGATCTTGAGCAAATCACATAACTTCTCTAGGCATCCTTTTCTTCACCCATAAAATGACAGAGTTGAGTAAAATGATCTAGTTTTCCTTCTAGGTACAAGTTATATGAATTTTTTTAAAAATGTTTACATGCATTTATATGGTTATATGACCATTAGCCCTCTAACCGTGGCCATTCTTTGAGGCCATGTGTGAGCTGGGGCAATGAAATATGGATTAAAAAGCCTGACAGCACTTAAGTTCAAGCACCTACTTCTCATTTCTCCCTCTGAAAACCCCTCCAATCTCTCTTTTCCTCACTGTGTGTGAAAGAAAGGTGTTGAAAAAACTGTTACTGGTATGAAAGTCACTTATTTCTTCTGCTATTGTAGTAGTTGTTAATGAGAGGCTAAAGTGGAAGACAGATGTTTCAAGTGGCAGAAGGTATATAAAAGAAAAAGGATCACTATTTAATAAAGTAGTGGGTCTCGATTTTTACTGTGTATTAGAATCACCTGGGATTCTTTTTTTTTTTTTTTGAAGATTTTATTTATTTATTTGTCAGAGAAAGAGCAGGAGCGAGCACAGGCAGACAGAATGTCAGGCAGAGGCAGAGGGAGAAGCAGGATCCCCGCTGAGCAAGGAGCCCAATGTGGGACTCGATCCCAGGACGCTGGGATCATGACCTGAGCCGAAGGCAACTGCTTAACCAACTGAGCCACCCAGGCGTCCCTCACCTGGGATTCTTATTAAGTCAAGAATTCAGTAGGTTTGGAAGGGGCCTCAGAATCTGTTTTTGACAGGCAGCCAAATAACTCTGATGAAGGCAGTCCTGAACTTTATTTCAGAAACACAAAGCTGAAAATGATGAAAGCTCAACAAAGTTCAAATAATGAAATTTGTTGTGAAGCTGTGAACAGTGCCTATAAAATTAGATGTTATGAAAAAATTTTAAGATGACCTCAACAACACATAATCCTTTCATATCAAGAAGCTATAAGCAAGATCCTAGAACTGAAAATGTTAATAAATTAGCTAATTAATATAATTTTTCCTAAACAAATGGCCCTAAGCACTTTCTCAAACAAGGATAACTTTCTATAATTCTTGTAGTATTATTTTCCAGACGACAAGGTTTCTTTTTCTTCATCACATAACTCAGATTTTATAAAGCTTTACTTAGCAAACGCAAAAGTCAGGGTTTAGGATACAGAAGGTGAAGAATCTATATTTGCAACTGGGGACTTACTAAATTGGTTATAATACATCAAAGAACACAATAAAGGTAGTTTAGTTCATTTCTGTAGTACCTGGTAGAATTGAAATAATTCCTATCTCTTCAGTGCCTATCTAAATAGTTAAATGGCTTTTCTGGTTTGCTAACATCAAAGAAAATTAAATTCTTTTTAAAGATTTCTTTCATTTATTTGACAGAGAGAGATCACAAGTAGGCAGAGAGAGAGGGGGAAGCAGGCTCCCCGCTGAGCAGAGAGCCTGATGCAGGGCTCGATCCCAGGACCCTGAAATCATGACCTGAGCTGAAAGCAGAGGCTTAACCCACTGAGCCACCCAGGTGCTCCAAAGAAAAATAATTTTTAAAATATGTGCATTAATGGGTTTTTGGGTGTATCAAAAAGGTGGGTCAGATTCTGACCTCAGAAACATATATTCACCTACCATGGAATTTATCATTTGCTTTCAGCTGTCACCAATTTCCTCAGATAGTCCGTACATCATGAACACTGAGAAGTAAGTTGTTTTATAAGTAGACACAGTCACCTATGTTGCTAACTAATGCATACTGATTGGAGGATGCACAGAAGTTAATCTTTACATAAAGTTATCTTTTCAATAAAGTGTTTTCATGCCCCCTTTATATGATTACTATTTGGAAACAGTGAATAATTTATTTTAGAAGCAAGCTTATTTTATTCTCCACATCTTACGAAGGACTTGGTTCATCATGGTAGTATGTGTATATATTTTCCAGATATACATGGAAAATGAGCATCTCCTAAAGAAAAACATTTAGAAGGAGTTGAACAATGAAATCAAAACAATCTTAGGTGTTGTGTAAATAACTTTAATATAAATGTTAACTTCAATAGCAGAATAAATGGGCTAGGTGCAGAAAAAAATGTCTCAAGTTCAAGTGAACAATCACAAAGAAAGTTTTGTACTACCATCTTGACTCTTAAGTATCAATATCAATTCCCTTAAGAAAGTCATTGAATGGGGACGCCTGGGTGGCTCAGTTGGTTGGGCGGCTGCCTTCGGCTCAGGTCATGATCCCAGCGTCCTGGGATCGAATCCCACATCAGGCTCCTGGCTCAGCGGGGAGCCTGCTTCTCCCTCTGCCTCTGCCTGTGCTCACTCCTGTGCTCTTTCTCTGACAAATAAAAAAGAAAGTCATTGAATGTTCTTAGGACAGAATTTCACGTATAGCCCATTTGTCAAGTAAACTACTTCCCCCTGGGTAAAAGTGAGGATACTATACTTAGACTGAGTAGTCTACTTTCATTCTCTTTTAAGTTAAGAAACATTGCCCCTGACAATGAGGTTGCCAATGTTGGAGGTGTGACTAAAATAGTCTGACAATCACATTCCATGTGCAAACTAGCAAGCAAAGGGAGGGACACAGGAGGTGCATCTCCAAGGAACCAGAAAATAATTACAGTCTTATAAGCAGTGACATTAAAAAAAATGACTTGGGAATCAGGATATCTGAATTCTATTCCCAGTTATGACATGTTGTGTGACCCTAGGTAATATATAACCTCTCTAGTCTTAAGGAGTCCTCCACCTCTTATGTTTTCAAATCCCATGAAATTATGATGTTGACATATGCATGGATCTTATCTATAATTCTAGGAGCTCAGCCTTGATTCAAAGCAGTTATGGATAAAATTTTAAAAGTCTAGTACATCTGTGGATAACCCTCCTCCCATGTTGCAATTGAAAGAACATTTGCTGTTCTATTTCTTTGCCTCACAAAGCAGCCAACATTTTTCCTCCAAATTAGGCTTCCCCTCCCCATCCAATCTCTGATTGCTGTGTTTATCCTACTATATTTTGACTGTTTCTATTTCCATTCCATTTTGTACAGGAGGACCAACTTCTGTCTTGATGAATGAATCTCCTGAGAGAAGTAATCCATTTTTATAAACATTCTGGGAAGGTAATTTCCACTCAAAATAGAAAGCTGACATTTGTACATCTTTCTGTCTATATTTATGGATTGACTTAACCATAAAAGCATATAAATAGGAGATGGGGTCTTGAGACAGGATGAAGAAAAAAGGCTCAAGAAAAATGGGCAAAGAAGGAGAGAAAAACAAAGAAGAGGAAGTGAAAAATACAGGAAATACAAAATAAATCATCTGCCAATGGGAGACAGTATGCCATCTCTATTATCCAAATATGCACTAAATCAAAAATTTCCCTGGTTAAGAAAATGTGGCAGGAGAATCAAAACAACAAATAAGCAAACAATGTATTACTAAAAATAACACTTCAGAAGTTTAACAAGAATTTAGAAAACTCAAATTTAAATTATTTTAACTGTTTGGCAACATTACTAAATTACATTAATACCACTGAACTAAGTAGCTATATTAAAATGATTCTTTGTCCTCTGATCATTAGGTGCACTCACAGACAGCTACCGTATAAACTTTCTGATGACAACAGGCATGGAAGCTGGTTTGCTTAAGGTGACCAGGAGGTGTTTGTTATCACCAAAGAACAAACTGAGGGCACTATTGGATATATTTGCCCAAAAGAAATTATCATGATAATGTGATATCCTGACTCTAACTTAAATATTCTGGAATAGAACCTGTATAGGCAGCATTCAGAAGGTCTTGGTTTCTACAGCCACATAATAAACCCTTAACTTCATCTGCAATGACAAATGTGTGATGAGGAAGAATGGAACAGAGTATGTTCGTCGCCACTCCAAGGAACAGCACCTAAAACAGACAACTCTCTGAAAATTGGACAGTATGTAAATAAGATATCTTCTTATGATATTTCTTTCATTCAATATTTGAGTGACTATTATACTAAGCATTGTGCTAAGAACTGAACATAAAATTAGGGGCAGAACAGACACATATGGCTGGGAGTTTAATGGAAAAAACAGACACAAGTAAAATCATCATATAAACATGTAATTTAAAATTATCACACTACGAAGAAACATTTACCATGAGAGCAAGTAACAGGAAAACCAAAGCTAGTCTAAAGTCAGAAGCTTCTGAAAGGAAATGCTGGCTTGAACAGATAACTGAAGGAGAAAGTGAGCTAACTAGATAACAACAGCAAAGAGACATCCAAGAAGAGTTAACTGGGCATCTAAGTGTCCTGGGGTATGAAAGAGCGCGGAGCACTGGAGAAGCTAAGCTAAGGAGCCAGTCATTGTCAGATGATTAATTTTGCATAAGAGCAATGAGATTAACATAAAGCAGTGGGCAAGGCCAAAGCATGCAGTAACTTTATAAGTCATGATGAGGATTTTGAACTTCATCCTAAATGCAGTGATACCATCAAAAACTAAGCAGAGGAAGGGCCCATCAGCCTCCTAACTCCCTTAACTGCAGGGAAAAGAACAGAGCAAATTGGGACAGCAAGAAAAATTTTTTTTTTTTTTTACAGCAAGAAAATTTAAGTTTGGGATAATTTCAACAGAGGTGCTGTTGGGTAGGTAGTAAGAAAAGTAAACAAAAATATTTATGAGATAAAATCAACAGGACTTGGATAAAGGGATGAAGAAGAGGGAGGGAGACAGGAAAATTTGTAGCCTTCTGGCTTATCCAAGTTGAGAGATTGTGGAATCATTCACTTGCACAGAAACCATGGAAGAGGACCAGACTGGAGAAGGGTGGCATTTCTGAGATCAGTTCAGGGTGTGCTGGGTGTAAAGTGCCTGTCCTATACCCAAAAGGAAATGGCTTGTCCGCACACACTTCTGGCCTTGCTGCCTGGCCCTTCTCGTCTCTCCTCCCCATGTACTTTAAGCATGCCTTCCAGGAATTCCAAATGCCTCTCTATTTTACAGGAAAATTCAACTGTACCAATTCTACTTCCAAATATAGCTCCAAGCCTTGTCCTACAAATAGGAAAAAAAAAATCAAAGTTTGTAGGGAAAACAGAAGACCATTTACTCTTCAGAAACACAAAAAACTGACAGAATTCTTCCAGGAGAACCACCTTCTATGGGAGTCTCATATGGTTTTGAGGGTTTTTCCCCAGCTTTATTAAGATATCACTAAGATACATCCCAATTTAATACAACATAATGATCTGGCTTACATATTCATGAAACGATGACTACAATAAGTTTATTCAACATCTACTATCTCATATAGACATAAAAAAAGAAAAAGAAAAAACAATTTCTCCTTGTCATGAGAAATCTTGCAATCTCTTTGTGATCTATTCTCTTAACAGCTTCCCTATATTACACGGCTAAGTTATTTATAGTCATTATGTTGCACATTACATACCTAATACTTATTTATCTCATAACAGGAAATTTGTATCTTTTGACTCTCTTCCTCCAATTCTCCCTCCCCCTCCTCCCCAACACAAATCTGATCTCTTTTCTATGAGTTTGGGGATTTTTTGTTTGCTTAAATTATACCCACAAACAAAAATCACATGTTATTTATGGTTAACTTATTTCACTTAGCACAATGTCCTGTATGTCCAACAATGTTGCAAAGAATTTCCTCATTTTTTAATGACTGAATAATATTCCATTGTGTATCTATACTGAATTTTCTTTATCCTTCATCTGTTGATGGAGAGTTAGGTTGTTTCCATTTCTTGGCTATTATCAATAATCTTGCTCTGAACTTGGGGGTACAGATATCTCTGTTTCATTTCCCTCAGATATATTCCCAGAAGTAGAATTTCTGGATCATAAGGTAGTTATATTTTTAATTTTCTGAGGATCCTCCATACTAGTTTTCACAGCAGCTGCACCAATTTACAGTCCTACTAACAACAGGGCACAATAGTTCCCTTTTTCTTCACATCCTTGCTAACACTTGTTATCTCTTGTCTTTTGCTGATGGTCATCCTAGTATGTATGAAGCGATATCTCATTGTGGTTTCAACTGCATTTCCCTGATGATTGTAACATCAAGGATCTTAATGAGTTCTTTATATATTTTGGAATATTAACTCCTTATCAAAACATGGTTTGCAAATATTTTTGCCCATTCCGTAAGTTCTCTTTTCATTTTGTTCATATGGTTTTAAATAGCAATTTTGCGAGGCGCCTGGGTGCCTCAGTCATTAAGCTTCTGCCTTCAGATCAGGTCATGATCCCAGGGTCCTGGGATCAAGGCCCGCATCGGGCTCCCTGCTCAGCGGGAAGCCTGCTTCTCCCTTTCCCACTCCCCCTACTTGTGTTCCCTCACTCACTGTCTCTCTGTCAAATAAATAAATAAAATCTTAAATAAATAAATAAGTAGCAATTTTGCCTTTTTACCCTCAGTGTGTAACAGTGTGTAAATTAATCTTTCTGAAGCTACAACGGAGTATACCTAAAGTATTTTATTTTAACACCTTGATGAACATTAATGTTTAAGATCTAAAATGTCCAGAATCCACCTCAAGTCCTCCTATTTTCCTCCATGAACCATCTGTTCTATTTCAAAGAAAGTGAATCTTTCAATTATTAACTAATGTTAAAAATTACAAGACATTCATTGATTTGTTAAAGAATAAATAAATAAAATGTCAACCATGTGCCAGGTCCTATGTCAGAGTAATAAGATGTTAAGGTATTCGGAGAAAGTTACATAACCTCCACTTTACAAGTGAAGAAAATGAGACAAGAAAAAATTTTAATTTGCTTAAAGTCACAAGTAATTTTTTTAAGCAAGTTATCGGCAAAAAGGTAAAAGCCCAGGTTTCTTAGCTCCCACCTTATAGATCATCAAAAACTAAGTAACAAATGGACGTATGCATCACCTTAAATAACTCAGGAATTTCCTACCACAGCTCAAAGACTTTTCTAAAGTTTTGGTTTACGTGAAAACAATTTACTGAATACCGATGACATTTTATTGACCTTACTTGATCCTTATTGTCAAAGCAAAGATTGGCAACATGGTTACCTTGTGACTTATCTATTCTCCTATATCCTACCTTAGTTTCTGCCTCCATTTCCATGTGAACTATAGAAGTCTGAACACAAAAACAGAAACTATGCTGGTGGCCTTATAGAAGAACTGAAAGAAAAGGTGCCTCCTAGAACATACTGCCACGTGACATTCTGTCCACTACTAGTATATTTTTAATGTCTTTTGTTCAGAATACTGATTCATAGCTTTTGGGGGGAGGGTCAGCTTACCTGAGGTACAATTTACATACCAGAAAATCACCAACTTTAAGTATGTATTTCAATGAGTCTTAACAAATATAAATGTGTAAGCTCTTAGGATCACACATCTCATTTATGAATCTGATTTAATCCATGAAGACTCTCCCTTAAAAAAGACACACATACCCAGTATGTTATATAAAACTGCAAAGAGGGGCGCCTGGGTGGCTCAGTGGGTTAAGCCTCTGCCTTCAGCTCAGGTCACGATCCCAGGGTCCTGGGATCAAGCCCCACATCAGGCTCTCTGCTGATCGGGGAGCCTGCCTCCTCCTCTGCCTGCCTCTCTGCCTACTTGTGATCTCTGCCTGTCAAATAAATAAATAAATAAAAATAAAATCTTTAAAACTGCAAAGATTTCACAGATATTCTAAAGTTTATCCATGCACCCTCATAGATAGATCCTGGGTTAAGAACCTTTGGTCCCAGGTTAAGTATTCCCTTGTGAAATTACATTCAAGTAAACATTCTCTTCAGACTGAACAGTGTACTCTTTATCTTATAAATAAGATAAAGAGTATTTTTTTTATCTCACTTGATTAAGTATTCACTTGATCTCATACATATTCAGAAAGTTCTGCTGTGCAATACTGAAATGTATATTCAGGTTACATATAAAAGACACTTTTGCATATGGTCCATTGAAAATACTGCTTACAAAAATATACTTATTCTTCGGTAGCATATGGACTGGTCAGTACTCCCCACAATTCTAGTTGTACCAATTTTAAATTATTCTAGTAAATATTTCTATTTGTAGTGGAAGAAATGTGATAATAAATAAAACTGAGAATAAGTTGAGAAAGTCTTGATTTTTTTAAAAAGATTTTATTTATTTATTTGACAGAGAGAGACACAGTGAGAGAAGCAACACAAGCAGAGGGAGTGGGAAGGAAGAAGCAGGCTTCCCGCTGAGCAGAGAGCCCAACGCAGGTTCAATCCCAGGACCCTGGGATCATGACCTGAGCCAAAGGCAGATGCTTAACAACTGAGCCACCCAGGTGCCCCAAGAAAGTCTAATTTTTGTAAAACTTCCACCCCTTTGGGCAATTCAGCAATTCAGTTAACTCAAATAACATTTACTTAGCACTTCCAATGTGCAAAGTATGTTAGATTTAGGTGAGGACACAACACACAAAAAGAATAATTCCCTACTCACCTATTTTTAAAAATTGTTTCCATAAATTTGGGCTCTATCATTAAATATGTAAAAATAGCATTACTCTTATTTAGAACAACACCAAGTTCAACCACGAATCCAAAACAAAGGATAGGTTTCATCAAGAAAACCCTGTCAAAATTGAAAAACAATATTTTAGCAGTGAAATTATGGTGAGGTTAGGAACTTCTTTCTTACATACTGTTCAAAAATAATTCCACGACAATGATAACATACAACCTACATAAATGTTGTAGATGTTTTTATATATGATGCTTTTCAAACCCTGATTGATAATTCATTTTAATCATTTTTGCTTTCAGGCTATAATGCATATAATCAGCTATAGGAAAGAGGTTTAAGTCACATTTAATTGAAGTTTAAAGAGAACAAGAAGGTAGAAAGATGAGACAGAAGAGAATTAACACCATCTCTCTTAAGTATATTTTCTTTTTTTTTTAAATTTTTTATTTATTTGACAGACGGAGATCACAAGTAGGTAGAGAGGCAGGCAGAGAGAGGAGAGAGCAAGTCCCCTGCTGAGCAGAGAGCCCGACGCGGGGCTCGATCCCCGGACCCTGGGATCATGACCTGAGCTGAAGGCAGAGGTTTTAACCCACTGAGCCACCCAGGCGCCCCAAGTGTATTTTCTTAAATGGCCAAATGAAAGGTACTGCCAATTTTCAGTTTAATCCAAATAAATTGATTAATTTAGTGTCACAATTAAGCTAAGACTATCACTGAATGTGAATTAAACACTTTGAAGCAGACACCAAGTTAAAATCTTTACTCCCATTTTCAGGGACAAAAAGGAATTCTCTATGTGACTTTTTCCAGGATCGTTCTCACAGTCGGCATCAAAAAATATTTAGAGGTTATAAACTGCTCACACCATTTTATAAAACATTATCATTCAGTCATTCAACACATACTTACTGAAAGCGGCTATTATTTATAGAGTTTATTTGCCAGCCTATGTGCTAAGCTTGTCTTTTGTCTCTATAACAAGAAAAAAAAAATAAGTTCTTTCGGAAAGATTAAAACATAAATAGACAACTGAAACCACATAGTATTTGTGTGTAATAGTGGATCCTAATTTGTTTAATTGCATTAAAACCCAGTGATCCAAGGGGTGCCTGGGTGGCTCAGTTGGTTAAGTGTCTACCTTTGGCTTGGGTCATGATCCCTGGGATGGAGCCCTGCATTGGACTCCCTGCTTAGCAGGGAGTCTGCTTGTCCCTCTCCCTCTCCCCCCATTCATGCTCTTTCTCAAATAAACAAAATCTTTAAAGACAAAGAAAAACCCAATGATCCAATTATGGAACGGTCAACAATATACTACAAGTCAATTCTCTCCTGTTCTTCAGATCCATTTGGACTTTTCTGGCCCTTCATAGCAAAAGCCTACAAAGGCATTCATTACACCTTCCATATATTGGCTACTTTCTGAACACTAGGCATTAAATGTTGGGGAAACACAAACAAGGTCCCACCATCATGGGACCTTAATTATCATGCAATTATTTTTAGTCAAATAATTACACTTAAAAATGTAAATTACAAACTGAGGTGATTTTCCTGAAAGAAAGAGTTTATAAATGTCTTTAACAAAAGTAATGGTCAGAGAAATGTTCCTGAATATGAAGACTGGGCTGAGATCTGAAGGCTGAGTAGGATTAACTAGGAAAAGACTGGGAGGTTGAAAAGACAGGGAGTGAAGAAAAGATTTCAGATAAAGAAATAACATGCCCTTAAATCTAGTATGACTGCAAAAGAGAAAGTGAAGAAGGTGATAAATCATACCAATCCAAGAATACTGATCTTTATTCAAATAATAATGTAAAGCCACTGAAATGTTTTAAGAAGACTGTCATTTGGAAAATATCACTCTGGCATCAAAGTAGAAACTGGATTTCTTTGGGGAAAAAAAGATCAACAACAGTTCTAAACAAAACCAAAAAAGGAAAATTTTGTTTTCAGAGCCCCCACTATCCTAGTTCTTCTGCCAAAATATTCTATCTAGGATCAGCCTGTCTGTAGAATCCCAGTTTTCCTATTTGTTTTCTTCTCCTTTATAGTAAGTTGAGAGGTCCTTCATTCTTTCACTGCCTTGCTAAGAACTTTTTACAATTAGCTAATCAAAGCTAAGTGCTCTGATCCATGAAGCATGCCATCTCTCCTATTTCTTGCTGTAAGTCAGTATTTTAAGGGAGAAGAATACCTTAACTGATTGTATTAAGGTAGGTTAGCTTATACCAACCCATCAAAAAAAGTAATTTACATTTAAAAAATTAATCCTGAAATCCAAATAGATTTACACAACAAAAGTTTATTTTTCATTCATACTACATGCCCAACTCAAGTCTGTTGAAGACTGCTCTACATGGCCACTTAGGAATTCAAGGTATTAGACATTTCTCCACCTTGAAATTACACTATCTGGAGCACATATTCTTGCTGACTGTAGCAGAAGAGAGGGTGTGATATATTTTATGCCAGCAATAAATGCTCGGGCTTAGAAATGACACACATCATTTCTGTTCACTGCCCATTTTCCACTGATACACAGCTCAACCTGAATGTAAAGGAGTTGGAAGGTATAGTTTTCTGTGGGCTTAGAAGAGATATTGGGAAACATTAACAAAGAATAATATATAGTATCTCATATAGTAAGAAAACCCTTCTTATTTTCTTCAAAAGAATCCCATATTTTAAGACATTCCAACTATAAGAACAAACAACAACAAAAACACTGCATTTAAGTATAATTCATTTCAGTGAGATACACTAAAGGACTGAAGCAAAGTACTGTCTTAACATATGTATGCAGTCTTATCTTGAGTAAATGTACCATTTTGGTTAGGCTTCTTGAAATGTTAAAATAGATCCCAGGGTCAATTCTAGTTTCAAGCAAGCATGACTCCATAGATACTACTGGAGACTAGAAAAGGTACTCTTAAATATCACTGTGACAAATTTCAAGAACATTATCTTGACTTATGTAGAATCTGCCTGATACTACTGGCAAAGATAATCCAAATGAAAAAACAAACAAACCCTGTGATACCAGTGTAGTAACCCATGCCAAACTCTTCACTGCCCCTTGTTCCAGTTCCCCCTGCTATGTAAAACCACCCCAAAGCTTAGGGGCTTCAAACAAGAATAATTTGTTCCCACGCATAGCTCTCTGTGTGGATTAGGGTCCTCTGGGCATCTCTTGGTTAGGTTCTTTTATGCAGTTGCAATCAGATAATGGTCAGGCCTGGAGTCATGTGAAGGCTTGACTGGTCTGGACACCCAAGATGCTTCCCTACTCACATGGCTGGTCCTTCAGCTGGGATGGCTATAACAGCTGGGAACTGTCCAAACATATATATACATATGTGTCTTCCAAAGTGACTCCTTCAAATCCTCACCTGAGCAGCCTTGCAGACTGCAAGTGTCAAGATTAGCTGGGCTTTTAACATGGCAGCTGGTTTCCCCAGAGCAAGCAACCCAAGAAATCAGGGCAGAAGCTGCAGGGTTTCTTACAACCTGGTTTAGTATATGCGCTGCCGAGGCAAGCACTCTTACAACCTGGTTTAAAATATGTCCATTATCAACCCAGTTACAAAGAGCCAGCCCAGATTCAATGTGTAAAAGACTCTTGGACAAGGGCATAAATACTGGAGGGTATGATTCATGGGGGGGGGAAGGAGAGGAGGGAGGGATCTTTGGAAACTAGTGACCACACAACTGGTTTGGGAAATGAGAGCCATAGTCAAAAACACCTGATGTGGCTTTCTTGAACATCAACCAGAAATATGTTCAATAAGGTGAAAATTCAGGTCTCCAAATACCAAAAGATAGCATTAACCAACAGATAACATTTAAAGATTTCATTTGCTTATTTTGAGAGAGAGAGAGAGAGAGAGCACATGCGCACACGCCCATGCATGCACGTGCAAGCAAGGGCAGAGTTGGGGGAAGGGAGAGAATTCCAAGCAGACTCAGTGCTGAGCACAGAGCCAGACGTGGGGCTCAATCTCAAAACCCTGAGATCATGACCTGAGCTCAAACCAGGAGACAGAGGCTTAACCAACTAAGCCACCCAGCGCCCCTTTCTTTTTTAAAAAGATTTTATTTATTTTATTTTAGAGAACCAACAGGTAACATTTACATAAAATTCACACACCATGTATTGGAACTTATAGCCCTTTCTAGGCACACAGGATCATCACACAGTAACAGAACTTTTGAAAAATAGTAAAAAAGCATCTTTAAACATGAAATAAAATTATAACAGCATCTTTGAAAAGGAACTAACTCTATTAACACATCAGAAAATTCATTTCAAAAGATGTGGAAATAAGAGCTTTCTCTTAGGTTTTTTTTTATCCATACTCCTTTTCTCCTGGAACTCAAATGTAAAATACTGAAAAGTGACTCAGAATGTCTTCCAAAGTGCACTGCAATCATTAATTAGTTATTCCACACAATGTTCCCCTGAGGAGAATAATGATAATTGTCCATTATTACAGAAAGAAATAGCAGGCTTCTAAAGACCAACTTGTCAAAGAATGTGATTTTTCTCTAAAGCTTTCCAGACCACAACCCTCACCATTAAATCATGAGATATCTGCCATTCCTACTTAAGCCATCTGTTCACTTGGGGATGTATCTTCTATCTTGTAGACACTAAAATTAATGGGCTAAGCTAATCATTTGCTAATATTGTAGCTAGATCTCTGTTTACTCTACTTGGTTCCAAGCCCAAAGAAAGCTCCAGAAAGTGAAACAACTTGTTTTACTGGAAGGAAATGTCATGATTACTTCCCCTGAAGAAATAATTATAAATTTATAATTGTGTCACACTTTTACATGCTCTAAGCATCACATTAAAGTCATAAAACACAGAATTTTAATAACATGTTGCGGTTAATTAACATACTCTGACCTAGAACAAAATCTGGTGACAACCTTACCTCTCTGTTTTGCTACATCTGGCCAAGTGACTCTTGTTATTTATTTTCTCCTTTTTTATTGTCTCTAAAGTGAAAAAGGTGATGGTAGTCATAGTGGTTAAAAGCATGGATCACTTTATGAATAAAACAGAGTACTCTTCTGAACAAATCTGCATTATTCAAAAAGCTAACTGACTCTGCCATGTTAATTGATTCTAATTTATTCCATTGAAATTACATCATTTTCTGTGCTAAACTATTCATAATCTAAGCATATCACACACTGATTTGCTGAGACTCTGAATCTAGTCTATCAGAATTAATTAGCAAATTAAGAGACTTTGCACTAAAAATTTCTCAGCAGAGGAAAACAAAACTGCATCAGCGTACTGTGAAAGATAGAAAAAAAATAGAACCTTGTAAAGAAAAATAAAACCAGCTGAACATTTTCTGATTCAGTCGACCAGAGGTAGAATAGATTTAGTTACATAAAAAGCATATTGGTTTGAAGAAGATCAAGAACATTGGAAAACTGTTTTCTGTAAATGTGGTCACCTGACCTCAGAAGCAAACTGTCTGGCAGAGGAAAGTGCAAAGGCAGGTGAACAGGAACAGACATGAATGAGGATGGGCAGCCAGATTTTAAGGAATTGCTCTTAACCTTGCTTTACAATGGAATCCTGAGGGCACTTTAAAAATTACTGATGTCTCAGACATTCAATCTAATTTATCTGGAGTGTAGCCTGAGCATCAGGATTTTTTTAAAGATTTTTACAAATTTTTTATTTATTTATTTGATAGAGAGAGATCACAAGTAGGCAGAGAGGCAGGCAGAGAGAGAGAGAAGAGGAAGCAGGCTCCCCGAAGAGCAGAGAGCCTGATGCGGACTCGATCCCAAGATCCTGAGATCATGACCTGAGCCGAAGGCAGAGGCTTAACCCACTGAGCCACCCAGGCTCCCTAATTTATCTAGAGTGTAGCCTGAGCATCAGGATTTTTAAAAGCTGGTTTCAATGTGGGGCAAAGTCCAAGAGCTACTGATTGAAAGGTTAGCCATGGTCAGGCAGGATGTAGCTGAGGACAGGAAGCTGTTGCCATATCAATCAATGGGGAAATACTGGTTTTGGTAATGTAGCAGAACTGATGTTCACAGAATCTCTTCCTGGCATAGCACAACTAAAAATGCTTAATAAAAGATTTAAAAAAATTTTTTTCTCTAATGTATTGCCCATCTGACAAGAAATTAAGAGAACTCCTCAAAGGCCAGAACAAAAAGAAAGCAAAAATCCTCAGAAATAAGTAGCGTGAGAACTGGGAGTTGCTTTGAAGTATATGGCAATTCTTGTTAACCTAGACCCCGAGTTTTAATCAGCTACATATAAAGAACAGAAGAAAAAGCCAAAGGCCCTTTTAGAGTAGAAGGTCCAACCAGAGAAGCTCCCTTAAATCTGAAGCACTCAAAGGACGACATCCTTAGAACATGAGTTTGGGGGAGGAGAAGAGAAACCCAAAAACTATCCCACCAAAAAAACAATACTAGTCATTCTTAGCCTTAACTCTGGATTCTTTGGCGGTGAGGGGGAGTCTACCCTGCACAGGAATTCATATTAACCGAGTGACCTAAAAAGTCTCGGGCCAAAAATTAGTTTGAAAGGGGGCACCTGGGTGGCTCAGCGGGTTAAGGCCGCTGCCTACGGCTCGGGTCATGATCCCAGGGTTGTGGGATCGAGCCTCACATTGGGCTCTCTGCTCTGCGGACAGCCTGCTTCCTCCTCTCTCTCTCTGCCTCTCTGCCTACTTGTGATCTCTGTCTATCAAATAAATAAATAAAATCTTTAAAAAAAAAAATTAGTTTGAAGGGTTCTTGAGATGACAGTCACCATGCTAGCAAAAGCAAAACACAATTCTCTTGAAAGAACACACTTTGATCCAGGCTTAAAAGATAACTACAGATGATATTCTGAGAGATACGGCCCCACAATACAAGAAAAAATAAGTTCCTGCGAGAGAGAGTCAGGAGGAAGAAAGATAAAGAATCAAACCTAACATTCTATCATATAAAGCAAATTCCTTGGCCTAATAAAGTATACCTTCCAAACAAACAAATTACCACAAATATCATACACAGTAGTGAGAAAGTTGACTCATTCTTTAAAAAGCAAGGAAAATAGGGACGCCTGGGTGGCTCAGTTGGTTAAGCAGCTGCCTTCGGCTCAGGTCATGATCCCAGCGTCCTGGGATCGAGTCCCACGTCGGGCTCCTTGCTCGGCAGGGAGCCTGCTTCTCCATCTCCCTCTGCCTCTACCTGCCACTCGGTCTGCCTGTGCTTGCTCTCTCTCTCTAACAAATAAAAAAAAAAAAAAAGCAAGGAAAATACAAGGATTCATTACTTCTATTCATTATTGTACTAGAGACTGTAGTCAGTGAAATAAAATAAGATAAATAAAAAATATGAGGAGTGGAAAGAAACAAAACTGTCATTGTACAAAGACAAATTACTTACTTACAAAGTAAGCCCCAAAGAAAAAGCATTAGAATTATTAAGAGAGTTAAGCTGGTAAATCAGCATGTAAATTCTGATTGAAATTTTACATATCAACGTTGGTTAGAAAATCCAATTATTAGAAAGATCCCATTTACCACAGTAACACCAAAGTTGGGTAACTAAGAATAAATCTAAAAAGTGATGTGCAAGACCTAAGACAATATCATAAACTTTAGTGTAAGATATTAAAGATGACCCAAATAAAAGGAGACGTATACAGAAACAGGAATACAATATTCTAATCTTAGTTCTCCCCAAATGGATGTAATACAATTCAATCAAATTCTAAATGGAATTTTTATAGCACTCAAGTTGATTTTTAAGATTCACATAGAAGAGGGATATCCAAAAAAGGCCAAGACACATCTAAAGAAGAGTCAGGAGGGAGTTTTTGCCCTGCCAGATATCAAACCTTATAAAAAAGCTATAATAATTAGGAAGTGAGATGAGAGAACAGGAATGAACAACTAAAAGAATAAAAAAGGATCGAGCGTAGAAACAGTCACACACGTATATGGTACTATTATACAACAGATTAGATGCTGGACATCAATGGGAAAAGAAACAAAACATATATCTGATGCTGGCAAACTAGAGTCTATAGGCCAAATCCGGTAAGACTCATGCTTTTGTAAAAAAAAAAAAAAATCCATTAAAACACAGTCATGCTCATTCATTCAAATTTTGTCCATGGTTGTTTGGGGGCTACAATGGCAGAGTTAAATATTACAACATGGACTGTGTGACCTGAAAAAGTCTGAAATATTTACTATTTTGTCCTTTATAGAAAGTTTGCTGATGCCTGACTAATATTGAAAAAAAATTAGAATGAATTCCTACCTTCTGCCATAATAAAAATCACATCCAAGTAGACAAAGAACTTAAACAGGAAATGCAGAATCTTAAAACTCATAGAAAAAATTACAGAAAAATATTTCTATGATTTGGGGGTAGGAAAGGATTTGTTTTAAAAAGTACAAAAAGCACAAATCATAAAAATTTAAAGTTTTTAAATAGTTAATAAAATTAACTTTGGTTCCTCAAAGACACTATCAAGAAAATTTTTTAAAATGCAACCCACAGGGGTGCCTGGGTCATGATCTCAGGGTCCTGGGATGGAGCCGGCATCGGCATCGGGCTCTCTGCTCAGCAGGGAGCCTGCTTCCCCCTCTCTCTCTGCCTGCCTCTCTGCCTCTTGTGATCTCTCTTTCTCTCTGTTAAAAAAATAAATAAAATCTTTTTAAAAAAATACAACCCACAGACATAAGATAATCACATTAACCCACCAAAGGATTTTTATACTTAATTTTTTTATACTTAAATCCTACAAATCAATGAGAAATATGAAAGGCAAATAGCAAAAAGAAAACAAAATACCCATTTTACCATGTAGTAGAAACATAAATAATCAATTAACATAAGAATAAAAAGTTTATCTCATTAGTAGGCAGAGAGATGAAAATTGAAACCACAATGAGATGCCCTTTCACATCCTCCATATAAATCAAAATTAAAAAATTAGACAATACCAAAGGCTATGGATGTGGCAGAGCACAAGAACTCCCACAACACTGGTGAGAATACAAATTGGTAGAGCCACTTCAGGAAACACTTTGGCACTATAGATAGAGGAGAATGCGTCTAGTGCATGACCCAACAGTTCCATTACTTAGAGGAATTCTTGCACACATGCACTAGGATATAGGTCTAAGAATGCTTACCGAAGAATTGTTCTTGATAGAAAAAAAAAAAGGTGGGGATGGGCCTGAAAACAATAAAAATGTTCACTGACCACAGATTTGATAAAATTTGGTATATTTATATAGTAGAACAGTATGCAATATCCAAATTGAATGAATGAACATAGCTACACACAATCATAAGGAAAAATATGAAAACATTATATTAAGTATAAATTGCAAAAATCAAAACTAAAAATGTTATTGCTTAGAGATATACATATATAATAAACTGTGAAGAACACCAAAGAAACATTTGAAAGTTTTCTTAAAAATCTCCAGGAAAACAGAGTAGGCAGTAGCAAGCAGACACGTTTTGGGAAAAATCCATAGGAGGCTTCAAACATTTATTTTAGAAGCTGAATGGTATTTACATGGATCTTCATATTAGCATTGTTGTTGCTATTATTACTAACTCTGTTAAGATATATTACATCCAAGCATTTATATGCATACTAGTTTTCATAATAAAAAAAGAAGAAAGGGAGGAAGAGAGAGAAGGGAGGGAGAAAGTGAGGAAGTCACCTAGCAGCCGTGTTTAAAGGCTAAAAGAGGCGTCTGGTTCAATAGACATTTTGTACTGAAGCATTTTTGTTTTCTAAGTTAGGAATTATTATAGTGCTTATAATGCAGCTAAGTTTTCTATTTAGTATATTTTGAATGCAGAAATAAATGAATAAATGAATGAGCAAATGCATCCCTGCATGCTTTATGTAAGGATGATCTTGGACCCCGAAAGAGCAGTTTCTTATCCGTAGTTTAAGAATCTGCCTTAAGTTTTTTTGTCTTGAACGTTTTAGTCCTCTCCATTTGACTCGGGGGACCAAGAGAAATTCTCTGGTAGCTATAAGTGTCTCATGGAATTAGCTTGCTAGAGGCCAGATTATTTTTATTTCTTAAGTATATAGCCTTGGAATCAACTGGTAAAACCACATTTTACCCCCATTTTGTAGAAGAAAGGCATTTATTTATACAACCCCAAAATTCAGGAGGCATGTAAGAGAGCAAGAATAAGCAAGAGAGGGGAGAATTTTTCATACTCTTCATTCTCCCTAATCTGTTGGACAGAAGACAAGGTTTGGCTGCAGGACAAGAAACTTGCAAAACAAGACTAATCATGTAAGTAGATATTCCCATATGAAAATGGACCTACATCACTTGAAAACTGCAGCTAAAAATTAAGAGCCTTCAAAATAAACACTGATAAAATTAAGGACATAACATGAATAAAAGAGATTTATATTTAATGAGCATAATAGAAAAAATGTTAGCACATAAATAGGTATAAAAGATGTTTTCAAACCTTGAGAAATTATTTTGGATACATCAGAAAAGAAAAAAAAAAGGGAGAGAGAGCAGATGCCATTTATTCAGTTGGTTAAAAGACAGGGCACAATTATTACCTCCCATACTTTTAAATACCCCACCAGCTTTTCCTGGTAACCATATACTACAATTAGCGCACATGGAATTCACTGTTAATCACAATTTCTAAGTCTTCTTTTGTACTTAAGACATATGCTAAGCCATCTATTCACCCATCTGTACCTGAGACAATGTTTCTTATTTAGGAAAAACAGCAATGTAGAGCTTTGCATGTATACCTATCAAACTTTATCTTGTTAACTTCAGCCAACTGTTTTTATTCTGTTAGAATATTTTTTGGAACTCAATTCTGCAACTGTAATGCATTTCCTAATGCTATTAGCTTTGTTTCATC
>ML111154.1:0-20037 GCA_003697995.1 Taxidea taxus jeffersonii | reverse complement strand
TCAACTGCTTTCTGACAAAAATAGCAAGGTATTCTGAATCCAGATCTTTAAAATGTTGCATCTTTCCCACTGCCCATCTTGAAATTCCTTGTTTTATTGTATATAACATAATATAATAATATTAATGCAATAATAGTATTAGAAGTAGCATTTATGGGGTGCCTGGGTGGCTCAGTGGGTTAAAGCCTCTGCCCTTGGCTCAGGTCATGATCCCGGGGTCCTGGGATCCAGCCCCGAGTCCGGGCTCTCTGCTCAGCAGGGAGCCTGCTTCCTCCTCTCTCTCTCTCTGCCTCTCTGCCTACTTGTGATCTCTGTCAAAAAACAACAACAGCAGCAACAACAACAAACTAAACAACAACAAAAAAAAGAAGTTGCATTTATTTTTTCACTTCTAAAAAACTTACTGAACTCCTACAAACTTATTCTTTTATGAGGCTTTCAGAACTTTGATTCAGTGACTGCCAAAATATCTAAAGAGACTTTTACCAACTATTTAAAAAAATAAGCCAAAATTCTTTAGTAACAATACTATTTTAAACTGAAACAGTTATGTTTTTGTCAAGAGATAAGCAGCTTTGCTCTTCAGGATCTGCTACGTAATATAGTATTTTTAAAAACCCATTTTTAGAATCAATATCGGCTCATATGGTTTTATAAATCAATTTGTTGTGTTTTACCATAAAGAAAAACACTTTTGTCAAGGCATTTTTGTGGATGTCTCAACAGAATAAAATAACTAACTTGCATAGGCAGCCTTGGTTTTCTTAGACAGTATTTTATAAATACAAAGAGCCAAAGCCCAAAATGCAAGTGGCAGCATAAATCTTTTAAAAATACCATGTTCCAGGGCACCTGCGTAGCTCAGTCGTTAAGCCTCTGCCTTCGGCTCGGGTCATGATCCCTCGATCCTGGGATCGAGTCCCGCATTAGGCTCCCTGCTCGGCGGGGAGCCTGCTTCTCCCACTCCTACTCCCTCTGCTTGTGTTCCCTCTCTCTTTCTCTGTCAAGTAACTAAACAAAATCTTTAAAAAAAAAAAAAAATACCATGTTCCTTAGTGCTTAGTCACAGAAGGTCTCTTTCGTTTTTTATTATTTATTTATTTATTTATTTTTCAGGTTTCCAGGATTCATTGTTTATGCACCACACCCAGTGCTCCATGCAATCCGGGCCCCCCTTAATACCCACCACCAGGCTCACCCATTCCCCCATCCCCTCCCCTTCCAAAACCCTCAGTTTGTTTCTCAGAGTCCACAGTCTCTCATGGTTCGTTTCCCCCTCCGATTTCCCCCAACTCCCTTCTCCTCTCCTTCTCCCAATGTCCTCTGTGTTATCCCTTATGCTCCACAAGTAAGTGAAACCACATGATTTCATATGATATGAAGGAAGTTCTGTATCATAATCCATAAGTGAATGCCATGTAATAGTGAAAGCTCTTGGATCCAAACACACATTATCCTTCCATTGGAAAAAGCAAGCTTAATGCTAGTTAGACTTGAGACAATTGTTTGGAAATATCAAGAGCAGAACTTTATGGTTTCTACAGTTTTACTGCTCTGATGGATTGGGGGGTTTTGCTGTTGTTTTAAGATTGGGAAGCATTTTAATGGCCTGAGAGGATATTCACCTAGCAGCTCTACTGCAGATACTCCACTGACCCTCCCTGGTCCTTTCAGGTGTGTAAAGGGAAGGACCCTCTCACAGCAAAGAGATTACGGCTTCCCTGGGTGTGGCCTGAGGCCCAAATCCTGGGTTCCGGCTTTCAGTGTTGCTTTGTCCTTCCCTGTGATCTCCTTGGGTAACCGGGCAGGACCCGGCACCAGACCCAGGTCCACCTCAGTATGCACTCCTACAGGCAGTACTTTCAGGGGTCGAAGTGGGCCGGGTGAGAAAGCAGTTTTTTCTCCTACTCCTCTTCCTAGAGGGTTTCCTCCTTCTTCCCCAGTGAGTTTTATACATAATTACTAAATTGGCAGAAAGCAACGGGCAATATTCTGTGTGCTTATTTTGTCCCAAGGCATATTTTACAATTTTCTATCAGAAAGAAAAGTCCTCTTTATCAGAGAGTTTCCCATCAACAAATCAGAGCCACTTCATACATCATTAATTGCAGCACAGTCCAGAAACTATATATATACATAGTTTCATCATGGCTTCATCATGGTTCATATGCATAGAGACATTCATTAACATACTTTCTATAATTATATCTGCCTGTATCAAAGATGATTGTTGAAGAAATTATTTTGCATAAGACTAAGTTCAGAGTTCAAAGGAATTTAAGGTAAAAGTTTGGTAATACAGTTGATGCGACATCAAAAGAAGTCAGTAGTGCAGCACCTGGGTGGCTCAGTGGGTTAAGTCTCTGCCTTCAGCTCAGGTCATGATCTCAGGGTCCTGGGATCAATCCCCACATCGGGCTCTCTGCTCAGCACGGAGCCTGCTTCTCCCTCTCTCTGCCTGCCTCTCTGCCTACTTGTGATCTCTCTCTCTCTGTCAAATAAATAAATAAATAAATAAACAAAATCTTAAAAGAAAAAAAAAGAAGTTAGTAGTAATTAAATGCCTGGTCTCCTAGTATTAGAAAGTTCTTTATTGATCATTAATTGCTTATACATTGCTTGTTCCATATATGTTCCCTATCCCCACTCAGAGAAACCTCAAGTTCCTTAAAGGCGGGTGCCATGTCTTTATCTTTCTAGCCCCCATAATGCTTAATTCACAGTCTTTCATGGTTAAACAATGAATATTAAAGGTTTTCATATTAAATATTTTAAAATGTTTAAATTTTATTGATAATGCTACAATCAGAATTTCAGGAAAAACATTTCTGAAATTAAACTAGAGTCAAATTTTTAGAAAAAGTCCTCATAACCATTTTATAAAACTACTTTACACAACCTTTTTCCAAGGAGAGTAGGCCAAAGGCTTTACATGAGGTTAAGGGGGCTCATTCCATCATCTTTATTAAAGCATTGGCTCTCAAAAAATAGGTCACGTTAGAGTAGATTTGTCATCAGGAGAGACATGACTGTGTACCAAGGGCAGCCCTGCCTGCTTTTAATGGGCAAGACTGAAGCAAAAATAAATAAATAAACCCCCCAAACCATAAAACCTTATATTTGAAAAAATTCAAATTAATTTTAGTGTCTTTTTCAATAATAGTGACTAATTTAATATCAAAATATCTACTATAAACATTTCATAAGTTCCACCCATATCTGATATAGTTCTTCAATGTTTTCAAGATTTAGAATTCATTTTACAATCAGCATCATCTCCCACTCTGCTCAATATTCCTTAAAATTATAAAAGTTACACCTGCTATTCACATTTTAAATATAATTTCCAAAATCTCAGGAGAGGCTCCTCTTTCCAGAATAGGTGTTAGAGTCAAGGGCAGCTTCTTACTACATCCTGGCTGAGGACTGAGCTGTCCATCGTGTTTTCAGCTGAGCTTGAGATGTGCAATGACAACTCAGATCTGCTTTTAAATCTGCACCTTGCCCACTATGCAGACCAGCTGACAGAATACAAAGAAACAAGCAACAACATGTATTTCCAGATTCCCCTGGATTTCTATATACGCCCCCTGATCTTGCTGGATGTCACCTTCTGCATTCTAAGATGTGAATTATATCCACATAGGTATCACTTACAGAGTTTTAACTTTTTTGCATATATGCTGTACTCCCAACTTAAAACCTGGTGGGCAGAAAAAGATCATACAAAGAAAAAGCATCAGCTCCTGCTCTAGGCTATCTCTGGTTTTGCTTGAGAATTAGGGCACAGAGTCCTAGGAAATGACTGAATGATATGTAAAGAGATACTGTGACTACCCAATACATGGAGGCTGAAATAATAGTGAGAATAGCAGAACGGAGTAATCCACCACTGGAGCCTTTTGATTATGAGCTAAGCAAGGGTAGTTAGTTATTTTCTTAAGCCCAGGCAATTAAAAATGAAATGTCTATGAACATACAGAAAGAAAGGAGGACTCCTGTTCTAAATACATGTGGCAAGGTTAAAACTGTTGAGACTCGGGACTGGAAAATTGGGCCTCCCAAGCCTGGGAACATCTACTATCCATCAATTCTCTCTTAATAGTATTTAGCATTTCCTGTTTCTTTTCTCCTGCTTCACTTGCTATAGTCATGTAGAAACAAAGGGAATAAATAATTATTGTGTCTTCTATATATAAACACTTATGTCAAATAAAAATGACCCATAAAGGAAACCCTCAAGTCATTTCATCTTACCAGAGATGGAGGATTCATAATTTCAAAGATCCATTAAATAAACGATTTACTGATGATTACCTACTTTGTGTCAAACAATATATCCCTAACTGGCACTGGGGAGACACTAATGAACACATAATGCCATCCAGCTAGAAGAGCACGATATAAGAGGGACTACGGACACAACTAAATAAAAGTTCATACGCTATGAAAAATGCTCAGTGCTATGAGAATTTATATTAAGAAGATCTCCCGGGGCGCCTGGGTGGCTCAGTGGGTTACAGCCTCTGCCTTTGGCTCAGGTCATGATCCCAGTGAACTGGGATCGAGCCCCGCATCGTGCTCTCTGCTCAGCAGGGAGCCTGCTTCCCCCTCTCTGTCTGCCTGCCTCTCTGCCTACTTGTGATCTCTGTCTGTCAAATAAATAAATAAATAAAATCTTTAAAAAAAAAAAAAGATCTCCTTTTGGGATCAGAAAACTGTCTTCCCAGAGCGGGGGATATTTAACCTATTTTTTATTTTTTTTTAATTTATTTTTTTTAAGATTTTATTTACTTACTTGACAGACAGAGATCACAAGTAGGCAGAGAGGCAGAGAGAGAGAGAGGAGGAAGCAGGCTGTCCGCAGAGCAGAGAGCCCAATGCAGGGCTCGATCCCACAACCCTGGGATCATGACCCGAGCTGAAGGCAACAGCTTTAACCCACTGAGCCACCCAGGTGCCCCTAAACTATTTTTTAAAAATGAATAGACATCAGGCAGAGGAGACTCAGGATCATATGCACTTGATTACGTTTAACTCATTTTGCTAAAGAACATCACATGAGGGGTATGCAATTTGGAAAAGCTTTACAAAACAGATTCATTTAAGATGAGCTCTGAAACACACATAGTAATTTATAAGCAGAATACATGATTAAAGACCAAATTGAGTGGCATAATACAGAAAACTCCTTCCATTTTAGAGCAAAATATAGCTTGCTTCTATTGATGATCAATGAAGAAATAGGGCTTGAACTGGGCTTTGAAGAAATTAGCAAATTTAATAAGGTCAAATAACACTCAAGGCACATTGAACACAGACTACAGTGTAAACACTGCAGGTACAGAGCTGGAAAAGGAATTTTTATGATACGTGAAAGACTGTATGGTTTGAGAATTTCCTGGAAGGGGGGTTATTTGGATAAATTGAATAAAATCAATGTAGATGGCTTTGAGGACAACAATGATCCAATTACACTTAATCTAACAGCAGTAAGAACTCATTGTCTGTTGCTATCTTCTGTCTCAACTTCAGTTTTGTGAACTATGTCTAAGGCCTGTCACATTACAAAAGTTATGAATTCCAGATCTGGTATGGGAATGGATATGGCCAGGAACTGGGCATCTTATGGAGCACGAAGATAAGTATCAAGCCTAAATTCTGAGAGTTACAATGAGGAACAATGTGCAAACTCACTGCATTAATATCTAATTGGCTGAATCTTTTTTTTTAAAGATTTTATTCATTTATTTGAAAGAGAGAGGACACAAGCAGAGAGAGCAGGAGAGGCAGAGCAGGCAAGGCAGAACAGGAGAGGCAGAGGGAGAAGCAGACTCCCTGCTGAGCAGGGAGCCTAACACGGGCTCAGTCCCAGGACCCTGGGATCATGACCTGAGCTGAAAGTACAATTAAGAACAGAGCCACCCAGACGCCCCATGAGTCTTTTTGGGTTTTTTTGGTTTTTTGTTTTTAAGGTTTATTTATTTATTTATTTATTTATTTATTTATTTATTTATTAGAGAGAGATTGAGAGAGAGAATGTGAGTAGGGGGAGGGGGCAGAGAAAGAGGGACAGAGAGAATCTCAGGCAGGTTTGTTCCATGCTCAGCACAGAGCCAGATGTGGGGCTCAATCCGTGACCCTGAGATCATGACCTGAGACAAAATCAAGAGTTGGACGTTTACCTGACTGAACCAACCATGCTCCTATTTGGATGAGTCTTAAAACTCCTTTCATGATGCATAATTTCTGATTCCCTGTATATGACAGTAAGTTTCTGCTAATTCAGGTTTCATTGATTAAAAATACAGTAAAGAGAGAGAACATACAAAAGTTATTGAGTTAAAATAAATGAAATAATTTTTCTTCTGCAAATTGGTATAGTATTAATCTTAATTAATCTTAATCTTAATTAAAATAAAATCCAACCTATATCTAAAACACTTCAAATCAAATAAAAGAAAGGATTATCTAAAGAGACAAAGTGGGTGATAACTAATCCAAAAATCAACCTCAAAGTTTCTCTTAACATTTAGTCCTAATAAGTTGTGCTTTTTTCCTACTATTAACTCTTCCCATATACCTCATTCACTTACCTGTAAGTAAAACCAAAGAAGATTAAGAATTATATGGAGAAATCTTAATTCAATTTAGCATTCCCCAAGAAATTTAATCACTCAGAAAATATTGAGGTTTTCTGTTTGTATAACTTGATTTATATTTTTAGATTTTGAAAAAGTGTATGATTTTAATTCATGACTTCATACTGCCATGAAATTAATGGCCACCTTTCTACTGCCCAGATTTTGAAGTTTTACTTTATTTCAACATCTGGTGCCTTCTGAAGGTTCTGAGACAGCTTAATGAAATAAAGATTCACCAGGTCTATTGCCAATATTTGTCTACATATGTGGATTAATTACACTAAGTGTGGCCTACATTGCATTATGCTGTCAACAGCTGCTGCCTCCTGTTTTGGGTTTCCCTTCAAAGTCCACAAATCCATATGACAACTGAAAGGTCCTTTGAATTGGTCATTTTCTTGGGAAATTGACATGTTTAGTTTGTATAAACATTTCATTCATTCAAGACATTAACTTAGTCATTCAGCCTATATTTGGTAAATACATCCCCGAGACTGGTTCTCAACAATTTACTAAAACACTTAATGCTTCCACCGAGATGTCTTACCTAATGCGCCTAGGAATAGAAAAATGTGTTTGAATTGCCTAACAACTACCCAAGTGACCTAAGAATTCAATTGTACCAAATTCAAAAATTCGTTGGACATTCCAAGTTTACTGAAGTGCAGCAAATCATATAACAAAATAAGTAGAGAAGAGTTATTATCTTATTCTTATGAAAGTGAAAATTCAGCACTGAATAATAATGGAATTAAAAGTTATACAAGGAAAACAAAAGGCCAGAAATTTCCTTAACACAAAAAGTAGTTAAAATACAAATATTATTTTGAGAATTTGGTCACCTTTCCTACCCTTATTGAAAGTATGAGGAATTCATTTAAAGGAAAAAGTTTATGTAACCTCTTAATAACCAATGAAAGGTTAAAAAAAAAAATTTTTTTTTGAGGGGCTCCTGGGTGTGCAGTAAATAAGTTTCCAGCTCTTGGTTTTAGCTCAGGTCATGATCTCATGAGGCTCTGTGCTCAGTGTGGAGTCTGCTTGAGATTCTCTCTCCCTCTCTCCCTGCCCCTCCCTCTTGTTCTCTTTTTCCCCCATCTCTCTCAAATAAATAAATAAACCTTTTTTTATTTTTTTTTAAAAGATTTTATTTATTTATTTGACAGAGAGAGATCACAAGTAAGCAAAGAGGCAGGCGGAGGGGGAGGGGTGAAGCAGGCTCCCTGCTGAGCAGAGACACCCCCCACCCCCGCAATGCAGGGCTCAATCCCAGGACCCTGAGATCATTACCTGAGCTGAGGGCAGAGGCTTAACCTGCTGAGCCACCCAGGCACCACAATAAATAAATCTTTTTTAAAAATTGAGAATATTAGAATCAGTTGGGTGTCAATCATTTACCAACTTACTTATTTTCTGGTGAGAACTTTAAGATCTACTTCAGCAATTTTTCAGTATACAATGACTATTATTAATTATAGTCACCACACTGTATATTAATTAGAACTTATTTTTCTTATAAAAGTTTGTACCCTTTGTCTTACACATCCCATTTCTCCCTTCTCCTCAGACCCTGGCAACCACCACACTATAATTTGTTTCTATGAAACTGGCTTTGTTTTTTTTTTTAGATTCCACATACAAGTGATATCATACAGTATTTGCCTCTCTATATATAATTTCACTTAGCCTAATGCCATCCAGATTCATTCATGTTGTCCCAAATGGCAGGATTTCTTTCTTTATTATGGCCAAATAATAAAGTCCATTGTATATACCACATTTTTTTTATCCAACCACCCACTGAAGAACATTTAGGTTGTTTCTGTATCTTTGCTACTGTGAATAATGTTGTAATGAAGGTAAGAGTGCAGATATATCACTTCAAGATACTGACTTCATTTCCTGTGGTTATTTACCCTCGAGTGGGATTGCTGGATTACACAATAGTTGTATTTTTAATTTTTTGAAGAACCACTATATTGTTTTCCACTAAATGGCTGTACAATTTACACTCCCACCAATAGAACATAATAATTCCCTTCTCTCCACACATACTTACCAATACTTGTAATCTCTTGTGTTGTTGTTGTTGTTGTTGTTTATAATAGCCATCCTTACACATGTGAAGAGATACCGCAAAGTGGTTTTGATTTTCATTTCTCTGATGATTTGAGATGCTGAGCACCCTTTCATGAATCTATGGGCCATTTGGTATGTCTTCTTCAGAAAAATATCTATTAATATCCTTTGTTCATTTTAAAATTGAATGATCTATTTTTTGCTATTGAGTTGCATGAGTTCTTTACATAGTTTGGATACTAACCCATTATCAGATATATGATTTGCAAATATTTTCTTCCATTCTGCAAGTTGCCTTTTAAATTTACCATTTCCTTTGTTGCACAGATGCTCTTTAATTTATTCCCACTTGTTTACTCTAACTTTTGTTGTGTATACTTTTTGGTGTCTTACCCAAGAAATCATTACCAAGACAAATGTAAAGGATTTTTCCCTGTTTTCTTCTAGGAGTTTTAGGATCTCAGGTCTTACAACTAAGTAATCAATCCACTTTAATTTTTATAAATGGTATAAGATAGGGGTTCAATTTCATTCTTCCATATGTGGATATCCAGTTTTCCCAATATCATTTACTGAAGAGAGTATCTTTCCCCATGTGTATTCTTGACACCCTTGTCAAAATTAGTTGACTATATATGAGTGGGTTTATTTCTGGGCTCTCTACTCTGTTCCACTGGCCTACATGCATTTTTTTTTTAATGTCAGTATCATATGTTTTAATTACCACAACTATGTAATACATTCTAAATCAGGGAAGTGTGATGCCTCCGGCTTTGTTTCCTTTCTCAAAATTGCTTTGTCTATTCAGGGTCTTCTGTGGTTCCATACAAATTTTAAAATATTTTTTTTCCATTCCTGTGAAATGTACCATTGGAATTTTAATAGGAATTGCACTAAATCTGCACATCACTTTGGACAGTATGGACATTTTCATAACATTAATTCTTCTAAACCAAGATCAAGGATATTTTCCTAATTATTTGTGTTGCCTTCAATTTCATTAATCATTGTCTTCAGTTTCAGCTTACAGGTCTTTCATCTCTTTGGTTAAATTTATTCCTAGGCATTTTATTGTTTTTGATGCTATTGTTAATGAGTCACTTTCTTAATTTCTCTTCAGAGTGTTCGTTGTTAGTGTATAGAAATGCAATTGATTTCTATATGTTAATTACGTATCCTGAAATTCTACTGAATTCTTCTATTAGTTCTAACAGTTTTTTGATGGAATATTTAAGATGTTCTCTACATAAGATCATGTCCTCTGCAAACAGGGACAATTTTACTTCACCCTTTCCAATTTAGATGTCTTTTATTTTCTTACCTAATTGCATTGCTAGGACTTGCAGCACTATTTTGAATAGAATCGGCAAGAGTGGGCCTCCCTGTCTTGTTCCTGATCTTAAAGAAAAGGTTTTTAACTTTCCAGCACTATGATTTTCATTCTGGGGTTCTCATATATGACCTTTATTATATTGAGGTGAATTCCTTCTATGCCTAATTTGTTGAGTTTTTTTTTTCTTATCAATGAAAGGATGCTGAATTTTATCAAATGCTTTTTCTGCAACTACTGGAGGATAATGATTATTATCTTTCATTCTGTTAATGTGGCATAAAACATTTATTGATTTTTGAATGGACATATTCTTGCATCCCAGAGATGCATCCCACTTGATCATGGTATATGATCCTTGAATTTCACTACTGTGTTGAGGATTTTTACACCTATGTTCATCAGAGATATTAGCCTATCACTTTCTTTTCTTTTAGTGTCCTTGACCAGAAGTATTAGGGTAACACTGACCTCATAAAGTAAGTAAGGGGAATGTTTTTTCCTTTTCAATTTCTTGAAGAGTTGAAGAAGGACTGGTGGTTTTGTTTGTTTGCTTGTTTTGGTGCTGAAACCTGGTATGGATGGTAATAATTCTTTCAACTATTTGGTAGAATTCATCTGTGAAGCCATCTGGTCTTAAGGTTTTATTTGTTGGAAGGTTTTTGTTATTGATTAAATCTCCTTACTAGTGATCAATGAGTTCAGATTTTCTATTTCTTCCTGGTTCAGTCATGGTAGGTTGTATGTTGCTAGAAATGTATCCATTTCTTCTAAATTGTTTAGTTTGTTAACATGTAACTGTTCACAGGAGTTCCTTATAATTCCTTGTATTTCTTTTATATCAGTTGTAATGTCCCCCTCTTTCATTTCTGATTTTATTTAAATCCTGTCTCCTGAATCCTGTTTTGGTTTGTCTGTTTGCTTCTTCTTCGTGAGTTTGTCAATTTTGTTTACCTTTTCAAAGAACAGCTCCTAGTTTCATTTAGTTTTTTTATTTAAATAAAGTTAATATATAATGTTACATCAGTTCCAGGTGTGATTCAACAAATCTATCATTGATCTTTTCTAGTGCCTTTATAGTCTCTACTTCATTTACTTCTGATCTGATCTTTATTATTGTTTTCTTCTCCCGGCTTTAGGTTTAGTTTGTTCTTCCTTTTAGAGTTCCTTGAGGTATAAAATTAGGTTATTTGAGATCTTTCTTTTTTCTTAATGCAGGTGTTTATTACTATAAACTTTCCTTTTCAAACTGCTTTTGCTGCATCTCCTAAGTTTTGGTATGTTGTGTTTCCACTTTCCTTTATCTCAAGATATATTTTTTATTTCCTTTTGAATTCCTTTGATTTTTTCTTTGACCTACTGTTCAGAAATGTGTTGTTCAATTTCCACATATTTGTGAATTTTCCAGCTTTCTTCTCATTGCCAGAAAAGGCACTTGATAGGATTTTGATCTTCTGAAATTTATCTATTTGTGACCTAATATATGACCTATCTGACATATTCCATGATTGCTTCAGAATGGGAGTTTCTGGGGTGCCTGTGTGGCTCAGTGGGTTAAGCCTCTGCCTTCAGCTCAGGTTATGATCTCAGGGTCCTGGGATCGAGTCCTGCATCGGGCTCTCTGCTTGGCAGGGAGCCTGCTTTCCCCTCTCTCTCTGCCTGCCTCCCTGCCTACTTGTGATCTCTCTCTCTCTGTCAAATAAATAAATAAAATCTTTAAAAAAAAAAAAAAAGAATGTGAGTTTCTATTGCTATTGGATAAAAAGGTCTTAAATGTCTGTTAAGTTCATTTCGTCTAAGGTATAATCCAACTCCAGTGTTTCCTTATTGATTTTCTGTCTGGAATATCAATCCATTGCTTAAAATGGTGTCATTAAGTTCCCTACAATTATTGCATTGCTGTCTATGTTTGCCTTCAGATCTGTTAATAACTGTTTAATATATTTAGGTGCTCCAGTATTGGGTGTGTATATATTTACAGTTATAGCCTCTTGGTGAATTGACTCCTTTATCATTATATAAGGGCCTTTTTTGTCTCTTAATACAGCCCTTTGAGTTAAAGTCTATTTTATCTGATACAACTATAGCTAACCCTGCATTTTTAGTTTCTATTTGCATGGTATAAATTTTTCCTACACTTCAGCCTTTAAGTATCCTTAAAGATGAAGTGAGTCAAAAAAAAAAAAAAAAAGATGAAGTGAGTCTCTTGTAGACAGCATATAGTTAGGGTTTTGTTTTTGTTTTTGTTTAAATCCATTCAGCCACTCTGTGTCTTCTAATCTGGAGAACATAAAGCACTTACATTAAGAGTAATTAATGATAGATAAGGTACAATCACCATTTTGTTAATTGCTTTCTGATTGTTTTGTAGTTCCTTTGTTCCTTTTTTCCTCTCTCACTGACTTTCTTATGAATTGATGGTGTTCTGTAATGGTATGCTTTTATTCTATTCTTTTTACCATTTGTGTATCTATTTATAGGATTTTGCTTTGTGATTTGAGGCTTTCATAATAGTTACAGCAGTCTATTTTAAGCTTATAATAACTTCAATCACATAAAAGAATTCTACACTTTTATTGGCCCCCTTTCACATTTTATGTTGTTGATGTCCCAATTTACATCTCTCTATATCGTGTACCAGTTAATAAAATATTGCACCACTAATTATTTTTAAACACTTTTGTCTTTTAACCTGTATGCTAGGGTATAATGTGACTTATATACCACCACTGCAGTATTAGAGTATTTTTGAATTTGACTATATCTTTACCTTTACTAGTGAATTTTCTACTTTCACATATTTTCATGTTTACCAATTCGTGTCTCCTCATTTCAGCTTGAAAACTTCCTTTACCATTTCTTGTAAGGCAGGTCTTAGTGGTAATACATTTCCTTAGCTTTTATCTGGGAAAGCCTATGTCTCCTTCCTTTCTGAAGGAAAACTTTGCTAGTGAAGTTTGCAGCTTTTTCTTTGACCATTTTGAATATCTCATCCCACTCTCTCCTGGTCCGCAAGGGTTCTATTGAGAAATCTACAGGTAGTCTTACTAGGATTCCCTTATATATGCTGAACTATTCTTCCCTTGCTGCTTTAAAAATTCTGTCTTTGATTTTTGAGAGTTTGATTATAAAGTGTCTCAATAAAAATGTCTTTGGATTGAATATGTTTGGAGATCTTTGAGCTTTATGTCCTTGAATGGCCATATCTCTCTCCAGACTTGGGACATCTTCAGCCATTATTTCTTTAAATAAGTTTTCTGTTCCTTTCTCTCTTCTCTTCCTGGGACTACCATAACCTGAATGTTGTTTTGCTTGATGGCATCCTATAATTCATATAGGCTTGTTTCACTCTTTTTTTATTCTTGTTTCTTATTCTCCTATGACTAAATAATACCAAGGGATCAGTCTTCAGGTTCACAGATTCTTTGTTCTGTATGATTGGCTTAATGCTGAAGCTCTCTACTGAACTTTTCATTTGTTTACTGTATTCTTCAGCTCTAGAATTTCTATTTGGTTCTTTTTTTATTTCTAACTCTTTGTTGAACTTCTCATCTTGTTCATGCATTATTTTCTTGAATTTATTGAATTGTCTGTGTTCTCTTGAATCTCACCGAGTTTCCCTAAAGTAATTAATTTGAGGGGCACATGGTGGCTCAGTCAGTTAAGCAACTGCCCTTAGCTCAGGTCATGATCCCAGGGTTCTGGGATCAAGCCCCACATAATGTTCCCTGCCCAGCAGGGAGTCTGCTTCTCCCTCTCCTTCTGCTCCTTCCCACCATTTATACTCTGTCATGTGTGTTTTCTCTCTCTCTCTCTCTCTCCTTCTCTCTCAAATAAATGGATAAAAATCTTTTTTAAAATTTAATTTGAATTCTTTTTCAAGTATTGTGCATATTTCCATTTCTTTGGGATCACTTACTGGAAAATTAGTGTGTTCCTATGTGGTGTCAGGTTTCCTTGCTTCTTCATTTTTTGATGCCTCTGCACTGATATCTATGCATTTGAGGGAGCTGTCACCTCTGCAGTGAAGAAAATGTTCGTTTCTGCACTATAAAACATGATAGTCACAAGCCACATATGGACATAAAGCATGTGAAATGGGCTAGTGTTACTAAGGAACTGAATTTTAATTTTATTTAATAAAACTTAGTTTAATTTTAAATAGCCACATATAGTTGGTGGTAAAGAAATAGACATCAGTCAATGAATAAAAGAATAAATTATCTTCTTAACAACTATATTAAGTAGGTACTGCTATCTGTTCCTCACATATAAGGAAAGGTAGAGCACCAGAGATTAAATGACTTGCTTAAAGTTTCACAGAAATAAAATGTGAAACCAGGATTTGAACCCAGGTACCTATCCTCAGACCCTACGCTCAATTACTGCGTGGAAATGTGTTTTCTCAGATGATTTCAACTCAATAATCTGGTTTTCAGGGATTTGGTAAAGGTTTTATATTGTAATGTATGACAATACAACAGGTTATGTGCCCAGTACCAATAACTAGTATCTGAAAAGAGTTACTTCCATCATGTGAGTTATATCTTAAATATTTATTCAATTATATAAAACATATTTCTTATACAGGAAAAATAAGGAATGCAAATGTACTTCTGAAGTAGTCTCATCCTTAAAGTTAATAGTAATCTATGCTAGTTATTCACTTAACAGTGTATTTCTAATGCAGCAAGTAGTAAAGAAAGCTTAAAGGTTACTCCTGCTTCAGAACAACTAAACATTGGGAAATACATAAAGTTTGAGACATAACAGTCTACAAAATATTCCAAAAGTGGGGGAGGTGGGGAATAAGGTCAGAAAAACTGTATCTATGGAACCAAGCCAGACCCACAGCAACGGACAGCCAAAAGGACAAAGCTGATCAGGGGCAACTATTTTAGCAACTAAATTAAGAAAGACACCCGGGACGCCTGGGTGGCTCAGTTGGTTAAGCAGCTGCCTTCGGCTCAGGTCATGATCCCAGCGTCCTGGGATCGAGTCCCACATCGGGCTCCTGGCTCGGCAGGGAGCCTGCTTCTCCCTCTGCCTCTGCCTGCCACTCTGTCTGCCTGTGCTCTTTCTCTCTCTCTCTCTATAACAAATAAATAAATAAAATCTTTAAAAAAAAAAAAAAAAGAAAGAAAAGAAAGACTTTGACCAGTCACAAGAAAATCAGAAAGCTCCTAACTGTTCTGCTGATCACAGACCCTCAGAAGGTCCTTCCATGTCCCAGGTCAATAGTACTCCTGAGGAACAGAAAGAAAGCAGAAACAAAATCACCCAAATTTTCTTCACTTTAGGTCCAGAGAACTTCCACTGAGTAAAATCAAGCAATGAGTTAACAAACAAAAATACCAAACTCAAGAAACCCAGTTTTTATGATTGAGAGCCAGAAGAAACAACTGACAATATTTTTACTCCCACGTATTATTTGTTTAGAAACTACAGGGAAAAAATAATAGAACTGCTGTGCATAAACTGTTTTAATAACAAACAAATAGAGCATAATTATGAAGTTGGCCAATCAATATAATACTGTTAGAAATAACCAATTTGGAGGAGAAAGATAGAACCCTTACCTATGAAAATTATGATTGTTAAAAGCTTACCAAAAAAGGGAAGAAAATAACCAACTGATTAAAAAGCAGATTAGGGGACGCCTGGGTGGCTCAGTGGGTTAAGCCACTGCCTTCAGCTTGGGTTATGATCCCAGTGTCCTGGGATCAAGTCCCACATCGGGCTCTCTACTCAGCAGGGAGTCTGCTTCTCCCCTCCCCTCTCTGCTTACTTGTGTGATCTCTGTCTGTCAAATAAATAAATAAAATCTTTAAAAAAATAAAAATAAAAAGCAGATTAGAAGCAATTAGTTGTCCTAGAAAATATGTCCAAAAATTGCCTTCAATACAGCATAGAGAAACAAGGAATTGAAATGTGAGAGGAATGTTAAAAGACATAAAGAATAGAAGGAAAAGATCTAAAATACATCTCACTGGAATGTCAAAAAGGAAAAGTGAATGGATAAAAAGTGGTATCCAAAGAGATAATGGATGCAAAATTTCCAGAACTGATAAAAAATGTGAACCCATCAATCTAGGCAGCACATATTCCAGGTGGAATAAATGAAACAAAATAAAACAAAAAAGCCTAAGCTCTAAAATATTATTTTTAAAAACCCTAAAAATATAGAAGATAAAATTAAAAGCACTTTCAGAGACAAGCCAGAATACTCACAAAATTATGGCAATTAGAAAAATAGCAGACTTCTCGACAACAATAGAAGTCAGAAGGCGGCAGAACAGTATCTTTAAAAGGTCAAGGAAAAAACCAAAATTTGGTGCCTCACAAAAGTATCTTTTGATAGATGATAATGATGATAAAAAGAATGATGATAAAATAAAATATTTTAAGAATAAGAACAGAGTTCACTACCAAGAGACCTCAGTAAATGAACTTCCAAAGACTGTGTTTCAGGAAGAATAAAAAGGATCCTGGAAGGACAATCTAATGTGCAGCAAAGACAATGGTAAACCTGCATTTTTTTAATGCAAGCAAACACTTTTTAAAATATTAATTATCATCATACTTTTTAATTTGTAGAATTAAAAAAAACAGAGGTGGACTTCCTCTCCAAACATAATGGAGGAAGAACAAGGACCAGATTTGCCTTGCTGTCTTAACCAAATAAAAAACTGGAAAAAATAAATAAAACATCATTTCACAATAGGCAAAACAGAATATTCCCTGGGAGGAAGAGAAAAATGAGGTAATTCCTAGGACTGCCCTACTTTACTGCCTGCAGAGACTTTTTCGGCACAGAAAGAGATAAACTAAGCAGTGTCCCTGAACTGAAGAGACAGGGATGGTAGTCCAGGAAGGCCAACGTAGCTAGAATTCCAAGGAATTAAACAGTTGATCGGATGTATAGAAAATGTAATTAGGGACGCCTGGGTGGCTCAGTTGGTTAAGCGGCTGCCTTCAGCTCAGGTCATGATCCCAGCGTCCTGGGATCAAGTCCCACATCGGGCTCCTGGCTCGGCAGGGAGCCTGCTTCTCCCTCTGTCTCTGCCTGCCACTCTGTCTGCCTGTGCTCGCTCCTGTGCTCTCTCTCTCTCTGACAAATAAATAAATAAAATCTTTAAAAAAAAAAAAGAAAGAAAATGTAATTAAACAGCTATTACAAATAAAACTTCCTATGATCAAGAAACCAGAAAATGCTGCAAAGGGTACAAGAATGCCTCCTGAAAGGGGCATGTGGGTGGGTGCTGAGCTGGTGTTAACGCAGCTCTCTGGAACACTGCAAGACGAGTGCCACCGGCTGTCCCAGCTGACTGCGAGTACCATCAAAACTCAGGACAGGATACGCGGGGCACTGGGGATCCTGCATGACACTGGCTGCAGTTCACTCTTGGAGCAGGAATAAAAAAGCATTTTTGGAACCAGGAAGAAAAGCCTCTTCTTCATTCAGGGTCTCTCCGATGTCATCTACTGCAAAGCTTAACATTGTCCTACCTGGCAAAAGAGAAAGGCTCACAGGGCTCAGCTCCAGTATCACAAAGCAGGGCAAAGAAGGATGGATATGGAGCAAAGAGATAAATTGACAACCTGTACAAAGAGTATATAAAACACTTAAATCTCTAGATTTCTACCTCTGTCAGGGAAGATTCAACTTGAAGTTTCACTAATAAAAAATAGAACTCTCCTTGGGGCCCTGGGGGACTGTCGTTAAGCATCTGCCTTTGGCTCAGGTCATGATCGTAGGATCCTGGGATGGAGCCCCACCTCGGGCTCCCTGCTCCATTGTAAGCCTGCCTCTCCCTCTCCAACTCCCCCTGCTTGTGTTACCTCTCTTGCTGTCTCTCTGTGTCAAATAAATAAAATCTTAAAAAAAAAATAGAACTCTTTTTTAGCTTTAGATAAAAGGACAATGAAAATATAACTAATGAATAGAAGCTCAACACACCTGAGATTTTATTAGTAAAACGTCGCATCTCTCTGTTTTTAGACTTAATTTGTGGGCTTATAGATAGCATAATTGAGATATCTTAGTAAAATATATATTATCTAATCCAAACTACCAGATATATTACATATATAAAATAATCTATATCTTTCATTATATTCATAAAATTGCTTATTTACAAGTATGCATATGCACACACATACACAGGCACACACACACATACTTAACCATATTAGTTATCAAAGAAATACAAACTGAAGCAAAACTTAAGCACAAAATTTTTACCCACCAATTGACAAAAAATAACTAACGTCCAGTATTAGAGAAAGTATGGGAAAAGGGAAGGCTAAAAACTGATGAAGATAAGCGTCTCCAATTACACATTTATATATACTCCAAAACCTGCTGTCAAGAATATAATCTAATTTTTTTAAAGATTCTATTTATTTATTTGATAGACAGAAATCACAAGTAGGCAGAGAGGCAGAGAGAGAGGAGGAAGCAGGCTGTCCACAGAGCAGAGAGCCCGATGCGGGGCTCGATCCCACGACCCTGGGATCATGACCTGAGCCGAAGGCAGCGGCTTTAACCCACTGAGCCACCCAGGTGCCCCTATAATCTAATTTTTAATTTGGTGGTTTGGTTGTGGAGGAGAATTTAGCTGAACAGTACTTGAAAAGTTCTCTATTTTTATGTCCAAAGAAAGAGTAATGCAGTTTTTAAAAGCATTATGTGTTTGTTCATTGTTTCAAATCTAGATCAGTGACAAAAACACTTGACAATGGCAACATGAGAATAGTCACTAGTCAATTTGTAGAGCCACCTACTCCAAATTCTTTACACCATTTTAGAAAATGCATCTATCACAAATGGAAAACAATAGAAACTAAAGCACATAACGAAGTCATTATGGCATGTGCAGTTTTTATTTGATTCTAAAAATAATAGTTGATTATAGTATTTGTGATAATAGAAGTTCTCTAGTAAAAATTAAAACCATCAATTTTAATTGAACCTCTATTCATTTTTAATTAGAGCTGCCTACAAGGAGTAAATTAAATCAATGAAGTAAATTTTAAGTAGTGAAATGTAAAACAAATTAAGGTTAGACCTATAATCTACATACCCAGGAAGGTTTTCAGATACAAGGGAGAGTATCATGAGTAACTACTGTCTTCTTGGAATTTTCCATTCCTAAGTTAAGATGGAGCACCTGGCAAACTATGGTGAATTCATCTAAATCTTTCTTATGGATGTGAGACAGTGACAATACCAGTGACCATAAGAGATACTCTATTACAAGAGTATGGTACTATGCATGAACTGAAACCACAAGAACAGCCGTAACAATAAGATGTATGAATACGTCATCAGCTATGGACTGGTGCGAATTCTTAATGGAGATATAATCTACATTAATTTTTAAGAATATCTGAACCTCAGCTTCCTCATCTATAAATCTGAAATGATAACAAGAATCTCTTTGGACTGTTTTGAGGATTAGCTATACCTTTATATATATATATATACACATATATATATGTATATATATGTATGTATATGTATATTTATATATATACATATGTATATACACACATACACATATGACACAGTGAATGGGCATCCAATAAACATAGTTATTCCAATTGACAGTAATTAAGTCATTTTAAAACAGCATTAGACTAAGGTGGCACATAGGAAAGAACCTGCTATGCCATGTGGCTTCTTGCCTTCATGGTTCTTAGAGTCTACCAGAGAAGACAAATATAAATATGTAATTATAAATAATAATTTCAAGCAGACAAAATGCTATGGAAAATAGAGAATATTTATAGAGGATGTACTGTGCAGTGCACTTTACATGTATCATAGTATCATTCCCATTTAAAGAAGTGGGAGCCTAGGTTGGTAAACACAGGCAGTCTGAATCCAAAGCCAGCACTTTAAACTACTATCCAGCACTATCTCAAAAAAAAGAAGTAGTATGGGGGCACCTGGGTGGCTCAGTCATTAGGCATCTGCCTTCG
>ML111153.1:37171-55631 GCA_003697995.1 Taxidea taxus jeffersonii | reverse complement strand
CCGATATTGCCTCAAGAAAAACACCCCCCTTCAAAGTTCTCTGGTTTCAGCATCGCCTATTTTATGGAACATTAGGTCAGGACCCCAACGTTCTGATTTCATCAGAAATCCTGCCATGAGAAATTGCTGGGCTGGTCGGGCTTCACCAAGCCTGGGGGGGACCCCTGAAGTCATCCTTGATTTTCCTTCTCATACATAAGAAAATTTCAAATATGCCTGGCCCCTCATCACCCTTCTTCCCTACCCCCAACCCCCTGGGTCCAACCCTGGGATTGAAATTTCAGGAAAGAAATGTTTGCATGACTAAATTTGCATTTTACTCAATCTGTTTGGTATGCCACATAAATGGAAATTCTCAAACGCATAGATATTGAAATAGTAATTATGGCCTAAGCAGCAACCTTTTCTTCACATTTGATAAATATTTACTGAGTACCTATTAGGCGCAGGGACTGGGGAGACCATGATAAATAAGATGCAGCCCCCCCTCAGTGTACCCACTGCCATCCCAGGCCACTCTGGTCCCTGTGCACATCGCCCCCTGGAGCTGTGCGGGGAGCATCCTGCCGGCCTGCTGTCACTGGGACAGGTGGAGTCTCAACTTTCCTCTTGCTGGTCAAGTTCTTATCCTAGGGATAATACATCCCCAGTTACATTGTGGGTCAATAGCAGGGAGTGTCTAGATGGTGGTGACCCTGTCTACGCCCTTTAAAGTCTTTCCCCCAGTGCTTAGCATGCGCTGGTCCTCAGCATCTCCGTAGAAGTGGAAACCCCAGCAGTCTGGTGGGGTTCACACCCTACCTCCCCAGTTCCTCTGGTGAAAAGGCCCTCCCTCTCCAGTGCATGGTGCCCCTGACACTGTGTGGGACAAGCACATGGTAGTGTGGCTGTCACTTCTTAATTGATTTTTTTTTCTAACTATTGGAGTTATGGGTCTTCATTATCTGAGTTTTTCATCTTGGGTCCCTCATCAGCTGCCCGCTGTTAGGTTCTTCACTTTGTCCCCTCCCTGCTTGTCACCTCCTGCCCTGTCCTCAGGTGCTCTGCTCCTCTAGCCTCCCCTTCCGTCCCCACTATTTGCTCACTAATGAAGTCAGGCCCTCACAGCCTAGTACCTAACACGTGGTAGGGATCCAAAACTACTCACTCATGGGGCACATGAATGAACAGAGGTGGCCATGTGGAGAAGGATGGTGAAGCTGGGCACCACCTAAGCCCCCAGCCCATGCCCAGGGAGTCAGCCCCACTTCAGTTCTGCTAGTTGCTAAGCAGGTCTGCTTGCTTTGACAGCAGAGTGGTCGCTGTCTTGCCCTGCTGGTCACCTCTTCCCTGCCTCCTGCTTTTGTAAAACCACACCAGATGTGGGCAGTGAGGCTGCAATGTCCTGGGACAACTTTGGTCACAGCACCCTGGCAAGGCCGACATCTTCTCCATGTTTCTCATGATGCCAGAACCTGGTGCCGCCACTCCACATCACAGCTGAGGAGCTGAAGTTCACAGAGGGCACTTACCAAGGTCACATGGTTGGATCTGACCCCAACCCTCACTGACTCCAAAGCCAGTGCTTGCCCCACAAACCACGTCCCTCCATGCATGATTAGAGTCACTGCAAAGTTTCATTACCCCTGATCCAGAGGAACTTTGGAACTCCCTCCCATCCCATCCAACTCTATATCCTCACTGACATCTCCATAATGATGGCAACATTTCTCGTGTGTGTGAATGTAACCAGGTGGGGCTTAATGATGGAGATAATAATGTACTAAACTTTGATGGGTTAATTCATCTTTGTATAAAAGTTTGGACTTTTTTTCTCCTGATTGCTGGACAGCATAGCTTCTCCAGATGGAAGAGCAGACCATTTAATTATAGTAAATGTTAAGATGTCTCTTTCTGAAGGATGATTTTATACAAAAGGAAATAGGGAGCCACTGAAGGCTTTTGAGAGGGGCAGGCACACAATCTACTTCGTTCTTATGAAATACCAGTGTGGAGGAGAGCCCTGCAGGTTGGCACCGGTGCCAGGAAGACCACGGGGGTGAATTAAACACGTGAGGAAGAGGTGAGTGGTGGTGGGGGAAGGGACATTGAGGGGGGCTATTTTCCTCACTAGACTACAACACCATGAGGCCTGAAACATATTGCTCTTACTTGTTGCTCCGATTTTAGCACCTGAGACAAATATTGCTCCATAAATATCAAATTTTGTAGCTGCTGTTACAGGGGACTTGAAGGGATTTTGAGCTTTTTAGTAAAAGGGAGGTGACTGTCAAGTAAGGGAAGACCCATTTGGAAGAACTGAATCCGTGGGTTGAATGGCTATGAGTGATGAAGAATAAAGAGCAGTCCATAACAGTCCAGCCCCAGAGCTGGGGCCCTGCCAAGGCCCATGGGGAGTGGCGTGGACACTGGGGAGTGGACACTGGGGAAGAAAACCCAGGTGGAGACATGTGCACTGTGTAGAGGCGGGGTGTCTAAGCTCACTGCAACAGCTGGACCGCCAGTGGTGGCAACTTGGCCATCAGAGCTCCAGGAATCATGCAAGAATCCTCCTGTTGTCAGGGTAGGGGTAATCAGAGTGCTCTGGACACCTCTCTCCCTGATTATCTCTACTCAACCAGTTGTCAGTGACTATTTTGTTTTTAAGATCCATTTACTCATTTTAGAGAGTGACAGAGTAAGTCAGGGAGGGGCAGAAGAAGAGGGAGATAGAGAATCCTCAAGCAGACTCCAACTGAGCACAGAGCCTGACGTGGGGCTCAATCCCAGGATCCTGAGATGATGACCTGAGCTGAAATCAACAGCCTGACGCTTAAACACCTGAGCCACGTAGGTGCCCCGACGACTTCCGATTAAATATTTGAAGTTATCTCTTGAGCTCCCTGCTCCCTTTCTCCACCATCCTTGCCCGCCACCAGGCCACTGAGGCAAACCCCCTGACATGGAGCACCCAGCCACAGCCCATCCCAAAGATCACGAGCAGATTCTTCTTTTCAGAAGTACAGATATGATTATGGTAACCTTCTACTCAGAATGACTCCGGTGGCTCTTTGCCTAGCAGATAAAGCACCATTTCTGGACTCACCACCCGAGGGTCCATCCATAGGCTGTCCTCAGTCTCGCCAGTCAGCCTCATTTCCCACAGCCGGCCTTACATATCCTGTCCCCTGAAACCATTCTCTCTCTGTTTTCCATACGTTCTCTAGCCGATTCCTCATGCAGAAACGTTCTTCACCATCTATCAGAATCACCACCATCTCTGCAGAGCCTGTCCTCCGTCCTTCCTTTAACTACCCAAGAGAAATTATTTAAAACCTTTGTAAGATGATGATCATTTTTTTGCCTTGTATTATGATCATGTTTGTACATATCTTATTTTTCTTGTCAGACCCCAGGCCCCCTAAGAGTAAGTTTTTTTATTATTTTTAATAAAGCTCTCTCATCCTTTATTTGACTTAATTTGTAATTCAGTAAAAGGAAATGAATAAATAAATGACTGTATGGTTTTAATAATTATCTGAAAGTAAGTCCAACACAAACAGGGTCCTAGAATCCCTGGAAGGGTATGGCCAGTGCTTGGGAGGAGTTTTTACCCAATTCTAGCTGGGAAAGTATCCTGGAGCCGGGAAGTGACTATTTCACTGAAAATGTGTAATCATTTCTGCCACAGGGGGTTGCAAATTGGTGCTAACTGGACAAGATGAAGAGAATATGAGCAAACACATGGTAATGAAACAGAAGAATTAAGTACAGAGACTGCACTCTAAGAAAACCATGAGGCCAGGACCGAAGTGAATCCAGAATTCCTGGGCTGCTCTCAATCCCTTGTGAGCAACTTCCAAAGAGTCAGCTAGAAGGTAGACTGTACACACTGCCATACGTGGGCTGTTAGATCTGGAAACAACAGCTACCACAGTAATGATAAGACCTAACATTTCACCATCACCCTCTGTACTCAACACCTTTTATGGGATTTACACCTCTGATTTATTTCTGTGTGATTATGGTCAATTTCAGCTTTATGACAACCCTCCAAGAAAAAAAAAAATCTGAAACACAGAGAACTCAAGAAATTCCCTAAAGCTCCTGGTCTTTCCAGGGAATGTAAGAATATTCTTTTCATCTGAGATTCAGGGAAATTGGCTTTTGCCTTTGGGACATAAGTGAGATGGAGCCATCACCTCCAGGTCTCAGGCTGTGCTTCGCGGCCACATAGGGAGGAGGGGATTCTGAACCACGAGGACACCACCTCTTAGGCCTCCTTTGACCTGACTATCTCTATTTGTACTTGTGTGGTGATTCAGACTACTGGCTGAGACTTCATTGGAGGCATGCCTGGGTGGCTCAGTGGGTTGAGAGTTCAACTCTTGGTTTCCACTCTGGTCGTGATCTCAGTGTCATGGTATTGAGCCCCACATTCAGTGTGGAGTCACCTTGTCCCTCTCCCTCCCCTTGTGCCCCCTACATGGCTCATGACTGCATACACATGTGCACATGCTCGTTACCTCTCTCAAATAAGTAAATAAATAAGTAAAATCTTTAAAATAAACTTTATTGGGAAAAAAATGTTACATGACTTTAAGAAAAAGAAAAATACACTGGTATATTAAATACAGCCTTACCTCTGTAAAGCTGCATTGGCAAAGATAGTGTATCCTGATAAAGTGGTTAGCAGAACCTGCGACATTGAGGACACTCCTGCGCAGGCATCTTCCATTTTGTTGTCACCCTTTATCCTTTCCAGCCCACATTCTCTCAGCAGACCCCTTCACCACCCTACCTGCTGTTTCTCAGGTTCAGATACTGTTTTCTCTGGAGAAGGATGAGCTAAATCACTCCTCACTACAAACTCAGCATCAAGAGCTCTGTGACTGTGCTCACTCAGGTGTTCTAACATTTTCTTTTTGGAAAGAGATTCTGTTTTCCATTCAGTTTGTTTGTTTTAAAACCACATTTGCTTACTTTGCTCAAGTCTCCTTCAACACCAGGAAATGAAGACACAGAGATTGACATGGATACTTACCTTTGAGGTTTCGTTGCAGGATTATTATTTCATCTTGGAGTTTTAATAACCTTGCAAGGCAAGTATTTTAATTTCCATTTTATAGCTGGAGGAGCTGAGGGCTTCCAGACGGGGACAAGCCAAGTTTGCAATGGATGGTGGACACTTAAATGTTGAAAGGCACCACCCTGTCCTCCTCTTACTCACCACGGTCAGCAAAAGCAGCAACAAGAAAGCATACATTTGACAAAATAATTGGATTTCTTAATAATCATGTTGCACATTTACCTTGTATATATCATGGTTTGTAATATCATGGTTTGTAAAACACACACACATTTTCTCATTTTAACTTCATTCCAGCTCCCTTGGGGTAGAATTGGAATGTATATTCATTCAGTACAGACCCTTAAGGAAACTGAGGCTTACAGAAAGTTATATACCAAATTCAAGGTTGCAGAGGGGGCAGTAGAGATTGACCTTAACCTGTACCTGTCTGGCTTTATCCCACAGTCAACAAAGTAGAGAGGAGGAGAGGAAGGAGGAGACAGAGCCCCAGGCATTCTGGTCTTAGAGAGGTGGAGGTGCAGTGATCCTGCTGACCAGACTGCCACAGAGTCCTCCAGAGCTAGTATGTAGTAGGGTGGAAGGTTGATCCTGACAGTAAACCAGATCCTGGGCTAATTCTTACAAAGTCTTACAAGTCAGCTTGCTCTTTTTGGTCTCAGGAAACTGGCAGAGCATGGGGAGAATAACGAGAGGGAGAGAGGCATGGTCACATTTCCATTTTTGTTGCAGACTTTTGATGTTAAAGATGAGCCTGGATGTTGGAATAAGGACACCTGGGTCCAGGCCCAGCACTCAACCCAATTATCCGTGTCACCTCTAGCATGCTACCTCCCCACATTTCACCCAAGGCCATGCCAGATGTTCACATACATTCACTCATGTGATTCTCTCAACACATCTATAATAAGATACATATTATTATTATTCCTGACTGACAAATGAAGAAATTGAAATCCAGGGAAATGAAAAGAGCTGAACAAAATTTCATTGATATCACAGGAAACAGGGATTAAAACTCAGGGCTAGGCATCCACTGTTATCAGGCCATTCAGACATGTACTTAATTAATAGATCCTCCTTTCTAGGCATAGTAATGGTTTAAGAGGGGGAATGGCGCTAAATTAATGATTAAGGGATTAGGGAAAAAAAAAAAGAAGAAGAAGAAGAAGATAGGTTCAGAGGTATTTATTTGTTTTTCACTGATGGGCAGCCAAGGCAGTGCTTCTAAAGAAACACATCCACTCTGGGCCTCTCCTGGCACTCACCTCCTATCACCGGGCCTCCTCTCTACCCCTACGCTGAGATGACTTTCACACATGGTCACTACTGACTGTGTTACTCAAGCCACCGGACACTATCTAGACCTTGGTCTTCCTTATCCATCCAGCCCTGTTCACCTCCTTCTCAAAACACGTTTTTCCCTCATCGTCAACACTTGTTTTCTCTTGTTTTCCTCCCACTTCCGTGTGTGCTCCTTGGATATCTCCTGTACTTTACGTCATCCCTTCAATGTCAATTTCTTTCATGGTTTCTTTCTTATCCCCCTTTTGTTCTCCGTGAAATTTCACTTTGCTGTTTCATCTGTTCCCAAAGCTGTAATTGATTATTATACTGCAATGGCTCTCAACTCTATAATTCTAGCCCAAATCTCTTGCCTGATTTCAGCTACCAGGAGACATCTCCCAACTTGGATGTCCTGAAGTTACTTTCATTTCAACTCAGCTAAACTCCTCTTAATGCCCAAGCCTCTTCTTCCTCCTCTGTCCCATGAGGAAAGGTGACACCCCGGTTGAGAAGCCTACCTGGAAACCAGAGTGGATCCTGGGCTCTTCCTTCTCCTTTGGCTCTAATTTCCTGTCACATAGGAGGTCCTGTGGCTTCTATTCTGGACTTTTTCAGACTCACTCCACTTCTCTCCATGCTGACTGCCTCCAAGTCATTCACACTGCCATTATCTCTTACCAGCTTCATTATAACACTCTTTGAATGGGCTTCCTTCCCTTTCTTCCTGCTCCACTTCAGTCTCCTCCCTGCTCTGCAAGCTGTGACCCATGGTCCCATCCCTTACCTGCCCTCAGGTTACCAGTGGCTACCAAGGGCATGAGGGAGGTAAGCCTTTCATGGGAGCTTACATCCGTTTGTGATCTGCTCTCCTCTCTCCAGTTTGATCTTTTCTGACTTCTCACCTGCAGCTTAGTTTCCAGACATTCCAAATTTCTAGCAGTTCACGACTTTGCCACGCTCCCACACTTGTACTTTCAATCACATGTTGTTCTCGTTACTTGAATCCTCCCATCTGCCTTTCCTTAGCTGCTGACAGATATCCTTCTGATCTCAGTTTAGATATGACTTCCACCAAGAAGCCTTCCTAGACCTCTCCTTCCTCCCCCAGGGGTCAACTAAGTACTTTCTCTGTGTGCTCCCAGAGTGCCCAGTGCTTATATTTACCACAGCCTTTGGAACACTCTTTTCATGATTCATTCACTCCTCTTGTCTTCCCCCAAACTCTATATGGAGAAGCTGGATTTCATTCACAGTTATAAGTCCTATGCATAAACAGGGCCCAGAACAATTGTTTTCTGTAATGAATAAGTGGGTATGTGAACTCGGCATCTGCTCAGGGTCTGCTACACAGTGAAGTGTTCTTATGGCTCGTTGTATCTGTACTACCAAACAAGTCAGGGCTCCGCAGATCAAGATAGCTCACAATTTCAGACCCTGAGAGCTGTGGGAAACACACGGGTTCCTATCACCTGATGACTCATGTCTACCCCAAGTTATATTTTTAATTTGCAGATTCAAAGCAGTAAACATGTTTCTTGGGCAACTCAAACCTCAACTCAGCCCTGACTATGCATTTGCATCATTTCCCCCACTATTAACTCTTTCCTTAATTTGAGACTTTCGTTCCCACTGGTTATGGTGGCATTTCATTAAAATATGATGATTATGTAAAGAATAAGTCTATCCTCATACTTCTCAAAAGCCTATGGTATGGAATCACTTCTTCTCCTCTCCTTAAAATCTATTAATAAATATTAGTTGGCTTTGTTCCCTAAAGGCCCATACTGTACATAATAGCTTTTAAGGGATTTTCTCTGAAAGAAGAACCTGTAAATAAGAAGTAGAAGTTCACTTTCTAATGTCTCTTTTTGTTTTTTTTTTTAACCATTTGCAGTTATAGATTTTGTGCTAAACAATTCCAGTGTAATAATGACTTTCTTTCATTCAATCAACAAATGCATCTGAGTGTCAAACATGCCATCAGAAATTGAAGGTACAAAGATGAGGTAGATCTAGGCTTCAGTCCTAGGACACCTACCAGAGGAGACAGCCTTAAACAAAAAAGAAAAAAAAAAAAAAAAGAATTACATCAAAGTAAGATGAGAGCAGTTCTTCCCAGAAGATCAAATATATAGCTCTGTTATTATAGCCTAACAATCTGTTCTCTTATATGTCATTGTTGTACTAAACTTCAGACCTTAGAACATTGTGCCCAAAGAGAAACCTTGCTTAGGAAGATTTAAATGCAATGCTCTTAATCATTCTGTTTTAACTTATTAGAATTTTGTTATTGTTGCTGTTTGTTACAAAAAAGGAAACATAAAATAACAAAAAATTGATCTATGATCCCACGTTTAGATTATTTTCTTCATCTGCCAGTTCTCTTCTTTGCTTCTGTGGTCTGGACAAGGACAGTTCCTTTGGGGCTGGGCAACAACAACAGTGTTTTTGATTTTACTGGTATGGGTAAGGGTCAAAGAAAGTTCTAGGTAAAGTTCTACCCTTAACTTCAATCCTAATTTTCCCTTCAAACTAGACTGAGAATCAGAAGAATTTAAATGAAAATGTTATGTGGGAGATAATTTATTCCTCTTCTTTTACAGATAGAGAGGGGCAACATCATGACGTGGGCAATATAGCCATGTTGGCTGGGGAATTATGGAGACACAAACTCATGTCTTCTTCTCTCATGCCCTATGCCCAAAAGTAACAATAAAAATGACAGGGAAAATTTAGAAGTAACTGATGTATATTCCAGATGGGGTTATAATAAAATATTCAGGGTTCTTCCTTTGAAAGCTAAAAAGTAACAGATGAAGTTGATGGTCATGAAAAAAGTAGGTTAGACAAATTTGAACTTACTCCTTTCTGTTTTTACATCTCCCAACCAGAACACACACTCTCTAGATCTATCTATTCAACTGCCTACTACTCGTGTCCACCTGAAGATTTCACTGGCATGCCCCAATGTTAATCACTCTCTCTGTACTACACCACCACTAGGCCAGATCTCACTCAGAAGACCGAGCCAATGGCCGAGCCAGAAATCTACGGATTCCCTGCCCCATTCTCCACTGTCTCTCTAAACAACCCAGTTCTAAGGCACTGGCCAGTCTACAGTTGAAGTTTGAAGTTTACAAGATCACACAGTGAGTTGGAATTGAAGGAAAGACTCACTTTACCCCCTCTACTGTTATTTCGTGCTACCCCTTTTTGACTTATCCCACCTTTAACAACCATGCTTGTCAAGCAATCCTACTATGTGTCTAACCCAGCTCTAACCTGTTGTGTTTAAAATAATTTGATCTTGTTATTTTCTAGTTTGGTGAAGCAGAGACATGGGACAGCAAAAGTGAAAGTTCAGGCCATGAGGTTACACAGGAAAGTAATGTGAGTACTTTGATCTTCAGAAGGTCACATCCCTCTCATAAGTCACTACAGTTTGAGAAACTTTCCCTGAGTGAGTGGGAGCCACTGAGGACAAGGAGGGACAAGTGAGGAAGCACTGAGGACAAGCTGGGGAAATGATTTTTACTAAGCTCCAGGGTGGGCTTCAAAAAGGAAACATTACACCCTAACCTTAAAGTACTATAAGAATTTCAAAATGTGTACCCAGCATAAAAATCATGTATGGGAGAAAATAATGACCAAAGCACAGTGCCAGAAAAAATGTCAGATTGAGACGGTCAGTAATCACATGCTGCCTGCAAAGTCCACCTCTCTTTCTTCTTACCTCATAAAGCATCTCAGGCACCGTGTCTTCTAGAAGTCTGGACAAATTCTCCCTCTCCAGTGTGGATTAGGGCCCCTTCCTCTGCACTTCCATTTCAACCACTGTTAACCTGAGTTAACACACTCTGGGTTACCATCTGATTGTCAGTCTATCTCCCTCTGTGGACTGTGAGTATTTTGCCAACAGAAACCAAATCTTGTTCATCCGTGAGTCCCCAGTGTCAAGCGCAGGGCTGGATTTATTGTTGGTGTTTGCTAAGTACGTGAAGGCATGAAGAAATAGGTAGATACTGTAGTTAGACACAAACTCCTTTGGACTGAAGGCAGAAAAGAAGAGAGGAATTTTGCAAAAGTGGTAAGCAAGCAAGGGTAGGAAATTGGGTTAAACAAAACAAAATGATTGAGCATATATCATGAGTGTTTATTATATATAAAAATGTTTATTATATATTATTATAAATCATATATTTATTTGTGGTACACATTATATAACTATAGTAAGTTTATGTATATGTTACTTATATAATTTTATATGTGTAACTCAAGGGAATGGCAAATCTGAAAAGATTCTAAATAAGAAACTTAGAGGCCAAGTGCCAAGAATCCAAAGATAAGAAGTAAAACATCAGCTCCCCCTGGGGGCATCTGTGCTTATCTTCTGGAAAGAGCACACACATCTAAATAGGCCCCAGGAGACAGAGGCAATGCCTAGGGCCTGCACAAGGAATGTAACTGGACTGGAGACTCCTGCATGAAACCAGGATAACCGATAAATACTTCCTCAATCAATAAAGGGGTAGGAGAGAAAAACTACCCTAAATGAAGAGTACAACGAAACCTGTCTATCCACCTTTGGTTTTGAATGCTTGGGGATGGGGGGTTGGGAGGAACATGGAGAGAAAGGAAGACATTTTCCCAGAGAATTAGTAACCAACAGTTGGACCTCAGGTATCTTTGGGGCCTGAAATACCTGTGTATTCTAAAAAGGTCCAAGGCAGGAATTCTATGTGATTGTTGTAGGTAATCTACTTAGGCTCCTAGCCCAAAGAAAAGCAGACATTTGCTGGAATAATTAGGGGACTCAAACCAACTTCAAATAAGTCGAACAGATAACATTTCAGGGAATAATAAAAACATCAGGAACAATGCACGCACACACACGCAAGGGAACTGGGCACCATGATGAGAATCAGCCAAAGAAGCCAACAGTATATTATATTAAATGAGCAAAGAATTCAGACATGAAGATTCATATGAGCATAAATGCATGAAGATATGCTAAAATAAAAAGGAACGAAAGATAGAAGAAAGAGACAATTTTTTAAAATGACTTGAAAAATAACCAAAAAAGGTAGATTTGAAAATAACCAAATAAATTTTCCAGAAATTAACTCTATAAAAATTCAAAATAAGCTGGTCAGCAAATCTAGCAAGCCGAAGACTGATCACCAGTAATTATCCATAATGCAGCACAACAAGACAGATACGTCATGAAATAAATGGTGAAAGACAAGAATGAGGAGATCCAACATTGATCAGAGTTCCAAAAAGTTGTTTGTGTTTTTTTCTTAATTGAGAAAAAGAGAAGAGTCAAAACTTGGAATCATAGTAACTATAATTTTTCAGGAGTGATGAAAAATTGAGTCTTCATATTCAGATGGTCCAACATATCTCAAGAAGGATAAATTTAAAGAAGCAATCTTATCATCTAGATACATTTTAGTAAAACTACAAGCCTCTGGGAACAAAGAAAAGAAATTAAAAGTATCAGAAGAAAAGGACATATTTCCTGTAGGAAGAGGGGTAATTGTACTGACAGTAACTCATTACCAACAAGGAAATCAAAACTAGGAAAGAAGTACCTGATGGTAAAAGATATTAACTACAAGCAAAATATCTTTTGAGAAAAAGAGCTAAATTTAAAAACTTAATATGTACAAGCCTAATAATCTTTATAACCCACAGACGTGCACTAAATATTTCAAAATATATTCTTCAAAAAGGAAAAAAAAATGCCAGAGGAAGGTCTGAAAAAGGCATAGAAATGATGATCAGAGAAAATGGTGTGACTACATCTAAGCAGATACTAATGGTAAAACAATAGTATCGAATTCATAAGGTTTAAAAAAAAGGGAGAAGACAAACCGAAACACTGTTAATTTTATTCAGAAGGGGAATGATGAAAATGAAAAAAATAAAAGTTTCTTATTGTTTCAGAGAAACATAAGGCTATTAATTAACTTTAGAATCTGCCAATTTAATGAGTCATAGTATAATTTCTAGGCTAATCAATAAGAAGTAGACTATTTAGTTTCCAAATCAATAGAAAGGAGGATGAAAAATAATACTTAATCTAGAAAAAATACTTGATTTCTAAAGGAAAGCAAGAAAAAATTTTCTAATAGGAAAAAAAATGTGGCAAGTAGAATGCAGGAAACAAATAGAATTTACAAAATCACTTGAAGCTTATTGATAATAACATGAAAATGTAAAAATTATTACAGAATAATTGAATAATAAAATACAAATATATTCCAGGGTCCTAACTAAGACAGACACATGTAGAAATACTCCTACCTATATAAAAAATGTATCTTTTAAAATAAGAAAAAGAGAAAACTGGTCTGAACACAGAATGTGTAGCTCCTGAATTTGCTTAGGCTGAGCTTGAATTCTGCAATTTTTCTGCTCAGTCATTTTGCCCCAAAGAGAAACATTCTTATCGCTCAGAGCCCTGTGTTCGCGGTGATCTCTTTTTCTTAACTGACATCTTAGTGTGAGGCTTCAAGTTCTTCTATCACTATTAGAACTGACCTCACACTATCTTGAAATGCACTTGATGCTTCATTTCCTCTCTGCAGAAATGTCACAGACTCCCTCCTTCTTTGCTTCCCCCTACAGATGCCAGCAGCCCTGGCTTTTATGATCTGTCCCCTGGGAGACAAAACTTGGCTGTGCTGAGCAACTGCTCTACCAAGATCCCGACTTGGCCATCGCTGTGCCCAGAGACCTCATTGTAATGGTTTGTCAGGCCCCAGCACACCCAAGTCTCAGCTCTGCCCCAGGGCATTAGATTGGTTTTCTGAGGCAGGGCTGACAAAGAGCTCTAGACTCCAACAACAGCATTCTGATTTCCATTCCAGCTTCTATTATCCCTCGACTTCCTCAACAGAAGATTTCTGGGGAAAAGACAAATATCGTCAATGGCTTTGTCCTATTCAACCCTCTCAAAAACTTTGTGAGGTATGGCAGATTCCCAGGTTAGGAACAGAGACTTTGCAAGGAAAAACCATTTTTCCAAGCTAACAGAGATAGGGAGTGATAGAGATTAAGGTAGGAGCCAGGACTTCTGAAACCAAATCTCATGCCCAGGTCCTGCACCAAGATGCGCTATCAGCCCACACTGATGGGAAAACCACATGAAGTGTGTTCAGAAATTATCCCAAATTCACCAAGCACTACACAAATATCTGTGACCATTAATAACCCCAAATCTTGTTTGCCACTAGTATGAATTCTGCCTGGGCAATATCATCTTATTATCAAACATATCCGTGCTGATTTCAAGAGGGTATACCAACAAGTCCTTCTCCCCTCCAACATTGACATCCTCAAAAATGAGGATGGAGGGATGGATGTCAATAGGACAGCAAGATCATTGTCTTGACACTGTAGGGCTCTAGTCAAGTGCAGGAAACCAGGTTGGAGGAGCCACTTCAACTTTTATAGCCACAAAAGTTCAGGACCTTTGTCCATGGAGATGTTCACCAACCGCAGTTTGGTAGATAAGAAGAGAAAGAACTTACTATGTTCTTGAGGCATTTGCTAGGACCACTTCTGCTCTTGACCAGTTGTGCCATAAATGTCAAGTGTAAGTTGGCAGTTAGACAAATCGTCACTGGGTAGGAAGTGGCTTCCTGGGTCCTCAAAAGATTTCTCTATCAGGGCCAAGAAGGCCCAGAAGAGTCGGTGCTTACTTTGACAGCCCACAGTGACTGCTGGTGACTGGCTCTGGCCAGCTGGACACCCCCCAGGTCCTCTGGCTCACCATGGTGTCTCCAAACTTTATCACCATAACTGTCTGTTTACTTTTCTATGAGGAATGACACAAAAATTGGCTCAAGGCATGAATCATGTCAAAAGTCACAGGAAGCCTAATGTTGGCTGCAAGGACAAACTTTTCGATGGTTTACAAATGGAGAATAAATAGCAAAAGTGAACCCAGGGGAACACAGGAAAAAGAAACCTTCCTTAATTGGCAGAGATACATAACAGACGAGTAACAAGAAATGCTGGCAGGCAGGGTTAAATACTAAAAAGGGAGCATCTCAGGAAAGATCTTTATCAGAGAGAGCTTGTTTCCTTCCATTCTGGGGTTCTGAAGGCTAAAATAAGTAGCCTTCATTCCAAGAGACCTGTCTTCTTAAAGGGCAAAGAGCAAGTATATTGAAGTGTTTCTGGTGCCTTTGGCAATGATCTAAAGGGAAAATCCTGCTACTTCTAGACTGATGTGCAAATACATAGCAGGAGGGCCCAGGAGGGGCCCTGCATGTCAGAAAAAAAAAAGATCAACTGAATTAAGCATCTGACTTCTTTGGAGCATCCATTTCCTAACTTAAAATTAGAATAATGTCTTCATATGGTTGTTGAGAAGAGGAAATGAGACAAGTCATAGAAAAAAAGAAAACTGTAAAAAATGTTTTGTAAATAAAGGACTGGTTGTGACCAATTCCCCCTCCTTTCTTTGGCCCAGTAATTGAATACAGCATCAAATCCACAATAACAGCAATACATGACTAATAACATAAACCTATAAATTACAGTAAAAATTTTTAAAATCCCAATTTTATGTAATAGAATAAATAATAACTTATTAAAGTGATCTCTTCATTGATCATAACATTTTTATGCCTTGTTTTTCTGATTAGGTCATCATAATTTATACTTTATTTTAATTTTATTTTTAACTTATATAACTGAAAATGACAACAGTCACTCTTGGCAAATACAAAATCACAAATGATTTTTGGTCATTTTTATTTTTCAAAAGGATATTTCTGCTGATGCAACTGTGCTAGAGCTATTAAAAGGATTTTATAGTCTGTGAAAGTACTGATAAATTAGTTTTAAATATAAATTATAATACCTCTAGAATGATGATCCTTACACAATTTTTCTAGGGATATTTAACTCTTCCTATAATCAGTCTTCACTAATCATCAGGAAAATGCAAAATCAAAATCACCAAAGATAATCACCTCACATGTATTAGGATGACTAGTATCAAAAAAACAAAAGATAACAAGTATTGGCAAGGATGTGGAAGAAAAGGAGCCATTATGCACTGCTGGTGGGAATGCACGCTGGTGCAGCAATTATGAAAAACAGTATGGAGGTTCCTTGGGAAATTAAAAATAGAACTACCATATGATCCAGCAATCCTATTTCTGAGTATATAACCAAAGGAAATGAAATAAGTCATGTCTAAGATATATCTGCACTCCCATGTTTATTACAACATTATTCACAATGGCCAAGGTACGGACACAACCTATGCGTCCATCAACAGATAAATGGCTAAAGAAAAAAATACACACACAGTGGAATATTATTTAGTCTTTTTTTTAAATTGTACTTTATTTTTTCAGTGATCCAAGATTCAGTTTATGCACCATACCCAGTGTTCTATGCAATATATGTCTCCTTAATACCCACCACCAGGCTCACCCATCCTCCCACCACCCTTCCCTCCAAAACCCTCAGTTTGTTTCTCACAGTCCATAGTCTTTCATGGTTTGTCTCCCCCTCCGATTTCCCTCAGCTCACTTCTCCTCTCCATCTCCCAGTGTCCTCCGTGTTATTCCTTATGCTCCACAAGTAAGTGAAACCATATGATAATCGACTCTCTCTGCTTGACTTATTTCACTCAGTATAATCTTTTCTAGTCCCATCCATGTTGATACAAAAGTTGGGTATTCATCCTTTCTGATGGAGGCATAATACTCCATAGTGTATACGGACCACATCTTCTTTATCCATTCGTCTGTTGAAGGGCATCTTGGCTCTTTCCACAGTTTGGCGACTATGGCCATTGCTGCTATGAACATGGGGGTATGTTCATTTCACTACATCTGTATGTTAGGGGTAAATACCCAGTAGTGCAATTGCAGGGTCATAGGGTAGCTCTATCTTTAAATTTTTGAAGAATCTCCACACTGTTTTCCAAAGTGGCTGCACCAACTTGCATTCCCACCAACAGTGTAAGAGGGTTTCCCCTTTCTCCACATCCTCTCCAACACTTGTTGTTTCCTGTATTGTTAATTTTGGCCATTCTAACTGGTATAAGTTAGATCTCAGTGTGGTTTTGATTTGAATTTCCCTAATGGCTAATGATGATGAACATTTTTCCATGTGTCTGTTAGCCATTTGTATGTCTTCTTTGGAGAAGTGTCTTTTCATGTCTTCTACCCATTTTTTGGCATGATTATCTGTTTTTTGAGTGTTGAGTTTGAGGAGTTCTTTATAGATCTTGGAGGCAACCCACAGAATGGGAGAAGATATTTGCAAATGACACTACAGACTAAGGAATATTATTTAGTCTTAAAAAGGAAGGAACTTTTGCCATTTGAAACAACATAGATGTAACTGAAGGACATTATGTAAAGTGAAATAATCCATGCACAGAAATACAGATATTGCATAATTTCACTTACATGGGGAATCTAAAATGGCCATTCACAGAAGCAGAGAATAGAATGGTAGTTACCAGGGACAGTGGGGGTTGGAGAAGGGGAAGGGGGAATAAGAAGTCATCAGTCAAAGGATACAAAATTTTAGTTATGCAAGATGAATGAGTTCTGGAGATCTAATGTATACCATGGTGAGGGTAGTTAACAATATTGTATTGCATACTTGAAATTTGCTAAAAGGATAGATCTTAAATCTACACACACACATATATACACAATGGTAATTATGTAGAGGTGAGTGATTATCATTTAATTATGGTGATCTTTTCACAATATGTATATCTTTAAAGCAAGTTAAGTATAAACAATTTTTATGTAAAAGATACCTCAACAATATTGTCAAAGGAAAAAAAACAGAATAGCTCATTTTAAACAGTATAGGAATATTACTTCTTTAAGGAGAGATCATTTATGGGAAGGTATTGTTGGTCATTTCAGTGACTTTATAAAATGGACCAGTAGACAAGAGGATGACAACCAATCTGCCCTGTTTTGCCTGAAACCATCCAGGATTTGGTTGTGCACCTCTCAGTTCTGGGAAAGTGAAATTTTTGGTAATCTTAATTACCAAATGGTTCTTAATTACCAAATGGTTCTTCTACCTTTACAGCTTTCTTGGTGTATCTCAGAGATTTTTCTAGTGGAAGCCTCTTAAAATAGGCATAACTCTGTTAGATTTTTAAAATGAATTTAATTTAGAATACAAGATCATACAATATCATTTGGATATTTACTCTGATATTTTCTACAACTTGTGCTGGTCATACAAGCAACTGAAAGTGTGTATAATTTAAAATATCTATTCATGCATTCTATCACTATATCTGTAATTATAATAAAATTAATTTTAAAATTATCTTACTCATCAAAAATGCACTCATCTGAAGCTTCCTATAACAACAGTGTTCTTTTCATCAAATATAGTAGTCAGTAGTAGGTATTTCTAGGCCTACGGACATTTGCTTTGTTCTACTGCCACAATTTTCAAAACCAGAGATTTTAAACTCTTTAAAGAGTTCTAATAAATGCCTTCTATGTTTTATTGCAATGTTCACATATACACTTTTTTATTGAAGTGAAATTCACATAACATATAATTAACTATTTGAAACTATACATTTGGTGCATTCACAATGTTGTGAAACCACCACCTTTCTATAGTCTCTAAACTTTGATTGCCCCAGAAAAACACCTCAAATGTATTCAGCATTCATTCTTATTCCTCCACCCCTATACCCTGGAAATTATCAATCTGTTTTCTGTCTGTGTGAGTTTACCTATTCTGGATATTCCATGTGAAAAGAATTATACAACACGTGACCTTTTGTGCCTGGCTTCTTTCATTTCATATAGTGGTTTCAAGGTCCATCCGAGGCGTAGCATGTATGAGTGCTTCATTCCTTCTACAGGATGAATAATTGCATGTGTGTACCACACTTTGTTTATCCATTCATCCATGATGAACATCTGCTCATGACCACTTTTTCATTTTTGTGAATAGTCCTGCTGTCGACCGTCATGGAAAAGTATTTGTTTGAGTGCCTATTCTCCATTCTTTATTGGTATATACCTATGGGTAGAATCGTAGGGTCATACAGTAATTCTATCTTCAACTTTTTTTTTT
>ML111153.1:22812-36771 GCA_003697995.1 Taxidea taxus jeffersonii | reverse complement strand
TCCTCTGTTAAATTTACCAGGTATTTAGGACAAAAATATGTATATCAAAATGTATGTCAAAAGCCAAGGATGATTTTTTTCCATTTTGAGCTGTGTTTTTATATGGGTACTTTTCAGTTGTGATAACTTTTTTAAAGTAACAAGTCAATTGAATAAGCTTAGTGATTAGATTCCTAATCACCATATTGCAAAAAATTTAGCCAAGACTTAAAAAGAAAAAAAAAAGGATAGTTAATCATACTGTTCTGGATAAAATAGGTATTAAATAATTTTAGTTAAAATACTTCACTGAATTGAAAAAAGACCATTTTAAAACTATATCTCTTACTTTTAAAATGCATATTTACAAAACAAATGAAAATTAGTTACAAATAAATACAGTAGTATATTGGGGTATAGGTTCAAATATTCCTTCCTAATGCTGTTGAATGAATGATCACAAGGCTTAGAGACCATTGCCAGAGACATTTATGTTTATAATTTATCTCTACTTCAAACCTTAAAACTGAAATCAGTTTTCACTTCTGGTTCTTTTTTTAATCCTCTGCAGCACATGAAAGACTATCTTGCACATGGCAAATGATGGGTAATTATCTTATCAGACAAATGAGGAAATAAATACATGACTGTTGCATGATCTGCAAGTAGCGATTGACTACCCAGCTACCAACTCTCAGTAAAGGAACGGTTTTCACTCTTATGCTATCTTGTTGCAAGACAACTGAAATTGTGGAGCCCCCGTGACTTCCCTTCCAACTTCTTCTGCACTCTGGCCCTGCTGCCATTGTGTCTGCAGCGCTCTCTCTACCTAGTAGGTGGTACTAAAGAGATGCTAATTTAATGAAGACAAACTTCCAGGACGAGACAGGATTCAAATATTTCCATAACAAACAAAAGCCATTCAAAATTATGTGACTATTCCAAGAGAATAAAACATAATAAAGCTTAAAAGAATGCAGTGGAGATTTTTTTTTTCCTGCCTTCCATTTAAAAAGCTTTTCCATAAAAGTCTTTTACCTGTGAGTTTTAGGGAAGGGCACCCCAAATGGTCAGCCACACGTACCTGTGCACTAGAGCTGAGAATGGGCTGGAGAAAGATGCATATTTGGGACCCAGGTGTGTGCTGGCAAAGAACCCTTCTGCAACATGGGGCCAGCAGTGGCTTCTTGTTGAAGGAAAGTGGATTTTTACATTTTCACTACAGATGTATAAGCAACTCAGGGCGGTCACTCCCCAAATCCCTTTGCTCACGCTCTCATTCTTAAGGAAAACAAAGAAGTTTAACAAAACTTACACATTTCTGTCACTGAATTCCTGGTGAAGAAGACATCTATTTGCAGCAACGTCTGTCAGAACCAACTCTCCTGGGGCGCCTGGCTCAGTAGGTTAAGCCTCTGCCTTCAGCTCAGATCATGGTCTCAGGGTTCTGGGATCGAGCCCCACATCAGGCTCTCTGCTTGGCAGGAAGCCTGCTTCCCCCTCTCTCTCTGCCTGCCTCTCTGCCTACTTGTGATCTCTGTCTCTCTGTCAAACAAATAAAATAATAAAATAAATTGAAAAATCAACTCTCCCACCAAGGATGAGTTCAAAATTAAGAACCATCCTAGAAAACACCCCAGAAGGATGAGATAATGATGTATATAAATGAAAAGCTCAATATAGTAAAGATGTAAAGATGCCACCACACTTAACAAAAATATCCACAAATTTCATTTAATTCCAACAAAAACTCCACTTTTTTTTTTTCAAATTAAGACACTGATTTTCCGATCATGTTTCAGATGATCCATTCTAACACCTAAAGTTGACTAAGCCACTTGTCCCACTTAGCATTTTGCCTCACGTCCCCACTTCCCTCCAGGTACAGTCCAAACTCCACAGAATGGCTCTCCTGGCCTGGCTCTGCCTTCTGCTTCAGGCTCAGCCTACCTCCCTAATACCAAGGAGTGGCACCTTCAGCCTTTTGTGGATACAACTGCTTCTTTCTGGAGCATCTTCTTTGTACCCAACCCCCTTGCCTGAGAACTCCTCACTGGTCTCTCAGAACCCAGCTCAGGTGTCACCTCCACACAAATCCAAGTTGGGAGCTCTTCCTCTGTGTGTTCACGGTGTCCGTACTTAACTGGATCACACCATGCACTGTCTCTCTGCCCCCCGTCAGCATCGGCTAACTGCCCTCTGCACAACCCTGCACAACAACAGGCTCTCTGCATTTGCTCACTCAGTGGGCAGAGTTCTGCCACATAACAGATGCTAAACAATTACTACAGAGGTCAAGGAAAAAACTAGTGAATGAGTCAAAGTAACAAAACTATATCAATTTGTCTTTATGCCCGCGGGACACAGAAGTGAAAAGAAGGATTGACTTTTTGTTACCGGGTTAATAATCTCACCTCCTTTGAAATTTTAGTTGGCTGAATTCACACCCAGATGTCTGTCTTTCATCTATCCATTCCTCCAACAAATATGTGTTACCTGCTTTGTGCCACATGTGTTACTAAATTGAGTCATATGACAGTTGCTATATTAGACAGTTTTTAACCTATGGTTTTTAACATATGGTTCAACCTCCTGTAACCACTGTAGGAGTAAAGCGCCTCTCTCTGGTGGAAGGTAGTGGGGAAGTCAGGGCGTACACACGAAAAATTCTGGTATGTACTATGCACTCCCGAAACTATCCTCTTTAGTTATTCCAAACAAAATACCAACAGCTCTCGAATCTGGAAAGCCTTTGCCTCAAATTCATCTGTAATCAATTAGTTTGTAAATGGTGGCTATTGAAAAACCAGTTTGATCTAAGGCGAATAATGGAAAATAACAATATCTGTAACCAATGGAGAAAACATTTGCCCACACTTGCCTGCTGAGAAATAGAATGGTGGTGTACTTTAAAACCAGAATACTCTAAATAGAATACATTACTGAAGACATAATGAGTACTGAGAGCATGACACATGCTGAATGCTGAGAGCAGAGCCCTCGCCTGCTGAAGGGACCTGCAGCCCGAGTTCTGCGGACATTATGAGAGTATGAGAGGAGGGAAGGTGCTCAGGGTGAACGGCGCAAGCCTTGTGATAAAGTAAGCCCAAATGGCTCCTGCCACAAATGGGTCTCCAGGAACCTCAGGGTTGGTTCCTGTAGAAAGCCAGCAGAAATGAACTTAAAAAGGTGTTTTTCTTGTTAAGATCAAACCATAATAGCTCTCTGAATTTCCTTCCAGCTTACTACCTCATGGACACAGCTGGAAACCTTAGAAACGGGTCTGTGTGCCCTCTTTTTATCCCCTTGATTCCCCACCAGAGTGCTATGAAAACGGAATTACAGGTTCAAAAAGGCTGTTTTTCTTCCAGTCTAAGTAGGAGGCAAAGCAAGCCTGATCACTGTGCATATTTAAGGACCCTAGAGGGATTATGGGAGCAGAGCTTCCACATGCATAGACTGGGATGGACTGGACACGTAGATTCGGAGCCCCTGGTTCAAATTCTTGCTCAACCACTTAACCATTTCATCTCTGTACCTCACTGGGCTTCAATTTCCTAATCTGAAAAAAAAAAGGAGAATAAAGCATACCACAAATGATTGTGAATATTAAATAATTATCTTTGAAACATCCAAGCATAATACCTACTCTGTGGCAGCTGAGTGAATATTCAATCTCAATAAATGTGAGCCAAATTCAAATTTACCGAAACTGATTACATACCTATTCTCCTGGAATATCTATTCTTCTGCTTGGCAGCTTTCATCTGTTCAGTCCTTGAAGCTCAGAGAGTGAGCTATGACAAGAGTGACAATTACAATTAGTACAAGTCATCTGACTTGGGTGTGCACAGTTTAATAACTGTAAAGGATCCAGTGGCCCCACGCTACAATCTTTTGTTGTCATAAGTATGGCCTGGTGATCTGAAAGTGCTTAAAACGGCTCTTCAATTGCATCCATATTATTGGGCTAGTAAGAAACTCTTCAAGAGCAAACATTGTAAGTGAAGACTGTACTATCCTAACACCTGAGGTGTGGGCAATATGACCCACATCTGTTTTATACTTTGTTTCCATTACAAAATCCTGCTTCTGGCCTAGAGGAGCAAGGAAAAAACATCTCTAAGCCCCTAATTTGTTCATCTTAAAATAGGTCTCATGATAGAATTAAGAGAAATATCTAGGATCAAGCATATTAGATCCTTTAAGTGTTTGGGACATGTTCAATACTCAGTAAGTGGCAGTTAGTATCATTATGGTGTTGAAGGTGAGCAACTCTAGACATGAACTCTGACTCCTAATTACTAGCCCTGTGACTTTGGTAATGAAACATTCTAAGCCCCTGCTCTGTTTTCTTTTTTTTTTTTTTCTTTTATCTGTTAAATGGAATTAATGATACTAATCCCATGGGATTGTTATAAAAACAAGAGAACATAATGAAAGCCCCCATCCATCATGGACTTCATGGAGTCTTCTTCTCTTTTCTTTTCTTCTCTTTTTTCTCTTCTCTTCCCTTTTCTTTTCTTCTTTTTTTCCTTTCCTTTTCTTCCCTGTGCTGCCCTGTCTCAGGTGCTCTGAGGTAATTTCCTTAGGATGTCCTTGAGAGCTTGTCTCAACAAAGAGAGTTTCTAAAGAAGACCCCAAGCACACAAAGTGAGTTCTGATAAGGATAAGCCATTTCCCACAGCAATAGCAGAGTCTGTTTTTTTTTTCTCTCCCTTATCTTATGAGCGTGTGTGTGTGTGTGTGTGTGTGTGTGTGTGTGTGTGTGTGTTGAAAGGGGTCAGTTCACACTTGTGTCTGCCTCTCAGCTATTTTTCGAGCTACCAAGGTTGGGCTCAGGGCTATAAAATAAGACTAAGTTCTAACAGTTTAAGAAGCGTGCCCGGAAAACTAACCAGAGCAGGAAAGAGAGAAAAAGCATTAGAAAAGTGCAGATGGGTTTTGCAGCTGGGTGGAGGAACATTAGCATGAGACACAGGAAAGTGTTGCTTCCAGAGCCCAAGTTTTGCTTAATACAAAGGTTACCATCACTTCGGTGTGAATAAGAGCCTGTTTAAGGTATGATGCTGCTTATGCCGTTATCATCCCTCTATCCGGAAAGGTTTTCAGCTTGGCAGTATTTTCCCCTCCACTAATCCAACTCCTCTTGGAAAATGTCATTCTGCTTGAATTTTCATAGTTCTGCCCCTCACTCAGGCACCTGGGATTTCCGGATCAAAGCTGCTGATCCCATGAAACTAGGAAACAGTGGGTGTTGTAAAAGCAATTCATTGCTGTGGGTGCCCAAGTGGGTTAATTTCAAAGAAATGTCAGCCAGTTTCTTATCTGCCTGTTCCTCTTGGTTTGCTTTTTCTTTCTGCATAGGCAAAGGAGTTTATCTCTGGCATTTTCTCCTGGTTTCTCAGAAACAGTCAGCTCCCATCTGTGCCTCATCTGGAAAAGGGTTCAAGGCACAACTGCCCTTTGGCAACGAATGTGGGACACAGAACGTGAGACACGGAAGGGACCTGTCTGATCACCGTGGCCTGCAGCCCGATAGACAGGACTCTAAGGTAAACTGTGGAAGGGACTATCCAGTCTCTGCCATGCTCTTCACAAGGCACAACGGGTTAAAAACATGCTTAAAGGGAGAGAATAAAGAAGTAGAGAAATGATCAGAACAAGCTGATCCTAAATCTCATTTTCCTTCCCTTGGCATGCTGTATAGTCAGGACTTCCTGGGACAGAGTTTTCTTGAGACAATATCCTGGCAACAGGGCCTTGGTTTAAAATGAAATATAATCCAGTATAATTCTGCTCATGTTAGTGTCTTTCAGGGGCTTAGGGATGACTAGTAGGCCCCCTAAAACCTAGCCAATAAACAACAACATAACTGTGTATGTGGGAGGAAATACTCACTTGTGTGCAATTTGTTGTTTGTTCTGAGACCTGTGCACAGGATCCTTACTTAATTGATATAGATGGCTTATGGTACTGAAGTAACTGAGATCCAGGGACCTTCACTACAGAGCTCCAAGGACCATCGTAAGAAACTCTCAAGGATCCTCTCACATTTCAGGTTTTGTAGAGAATTAGCTATAGGACAGAAGTCACGAGGAGTAAGAGAAACAAGCGTCTTGAATATGAGAAAGGAAAGCAGGATTATTCCCATGAAGGAAAACCACCCACAGCTACCCAGAGAAGCCCAGTGGTGGGGATAGATAGGAGAGGAGAGCCCAGAGCTGCCTCTCTGAGCACCCAAGATGACTGTCCCCTATCTGGTATTCTAGCTCACCCTCTCTTCCTCTATCCCCACCCATTTCTAACCAACATCCTCACACTTAACAGATGGATTTTCTAATACACACACCTGATTATGTCACTCTTCTTTTTATACCTTAAGTGGGTTTTCTTTAACCACAGGATAACGTCCAGACCAAGAAGGATTTTTACAAAGCTGATTGCAGGGGCCTCTGGGTGGCTCAGCCAGTTAAGTGTCTTCTTGGCTCAGGTCATGATCTCAGGGTCCTGGGATGGAACCCTGCAAAGAGCTCCCCACTCCCACTGGGGAGTCTGTTTTTCCCTCTCCTGGCCCCACCCCCCACTCATGTGTGCTCTTTCTCTCTCTCAAATAAATAGATGAAATCTTAGGAGAAAAAAAAAAAAGCTGATTGCATCTTTCTACCCCAGTCTGTATTCTAAATTACACACCAGTCTTTGTTATAAATTGCTTCTAAAATAAACTTAATTGAAATTAAATAAACATCTTAAGTAGAAAGACTATATTGATGAAATAAAGTGCATATTTGGCATACCATGTGATGCTGGAAAATTCCTCTTGGAGTCATCTTCTGTAGAAATGGAGTAGCGGTCGTGGATGGGAACACTACGGTGTGTGGTATTCTTCCTACAAAAAAGACAGGGGAAATGTAACAGGAAGAGACCTAAAGGAAGTACAGGTATCACAGGACAATAAAAAGCAAGGTTGACAGAGGTGAGGCACAAGGCTCATGAGAAAGACAGGAGAAGGACGTGGAGGAGAGGATTCGGTGTACTTTGGGGTGGCAGCTGTAGCATGGAGCAAGGCTAGACTCTTCTGTTTTTGGGTGGAGTTCTATGTTAAGAAAAGGAGCAGGAGAGTGAACCCAGACACTCTGATCTCACAGACTTCCATATCCCAGGAACAGAAAGCAGATGACCCCTTCCCGAGGAAAAGCGTGAGACCTGGAACTGGTTTCTTCTAATGCCCAGCCATGCGCCCCACCCTACAGACCTCTAAGGATGCCGTGGCATCTGCTTGCAGCAGAGACTTTGCTGCAGAGCTGCTGTGTGGCCGCACAGCACAGAGGGGATGTGGTCCAGAACTGGACCTAGATAGGGGGACCGCAGAGCCTGGGCTGTCTCCTCGGGCCATGCCGGGGCTTGTCAACTCAAGGAGCTTTGAAAGAGTCCCACCAGGCCTCACTCCAGACCAATTAATCAGGATTTCTGAAGGCAGGGATTAAGAATTAGGTTTTAGGGTTTGCTCTCAGTTTGTTTTTTACTTTTTAAAGCTCCCCAGATGGTTCTAATATGAAACTGAGGTTGAAAATGTTCGCTTGGCGCCATGTGACCATAAGAAGGTAACAGCTTCAAAAGTTCCTGATGAAGCCGATCCCAGGGTATGTTGGAGGGGTGAGATAATGGAATTTATATGTGTTAGCATTCTTGGTCTGTGCTACTCTTTGAGATTCTCTTTAAGAAGCATACACTCATACCGACACACACATGCGTTTTCCTAGAACCCGGACCACCTCCATTCCTTTCCTCGCTTCCACAGTTGCTAGTCCAAGCAGAGCTGACAAGCAGTCTCTTGTATTGTGAAAAAATAAATAAAACTAGTTTGTCAGGGATCTGGGCTTCTTTTCTTGACCAGGATTTGTTACTCACAATTTGTGTGATCCTGGGACCTATCTACCCCATCAGTTTGAACTGCCTACTGTATAAAATTAGAAGGTTGAGGTTGATAATCATGAAGGTCTTTCCCAGCTCCGAATTTCTGATAATTCCATATCTTAATATTGAATAGTGATACCATATAGATAAGATATAGAGATATGGAAGGTAGTTAAATACATGGGAATTATTTTAGAAAATATTTATTGCTGAAAATATGCTTAGATACTATTGTGTGTGTGCTTGTGTTTTCTTTGGTTTTGTCTACATTTTATGCAGAAGAAAAGGATCCAAGAGTCCTTGCAGTTCTGGTGTGGAGCCTACATACAGGCTGTATGAAGACACAGGCTCTAGATCATACAGATGTGTACGCACCTCTCCTCTAACATGACAACAGCAGGGCCATCCCGAGTTTGAACCTCTCCTGGATTCTGATTCCTCGCCTATAACGTGGGGATCACAAACATTCCTGAGACTAGCACGAGAATCCAATAGGTTAAACAGAAATTATCCAGTCCAATGCTTAACACATCATATGCAGTCAGTAACTATGTTATTATTATGTGATAATATGTCAGTGTACCCGACGTCCCAGGACAGGTGATGAGGACACAGAGGTGTGAAGTGACAGTTTGACCCAGGCAGAGAACAGTTTGCTAGAAAATCTCCTCTTATTTGTTTTGCCTAAGACACCAAGAATTAATCAATCTACCTTCTCTGCTAAGAAATATGTTCACTCAGTGTGTTTGCAAGTCCCAAAACTCAAAACATGAGTGAAAAGGAGAAATGATTCACAAGAAAAATCTTGAGTTTTGTCAAAATCATGAGAAAATTCAGCCCAACATTTCTCAAGATAGGTGGTCTGGAAATATCCTGGGATCCCTAGATCGTTTTCAGGGGGTCTCCTGGTCAAAACTGTTGCCATGACAACACTGGGACTCCTCCCCTTCCCCACATGCTTTTTTCACTCCCATTCTCTTGCAGGGTCACCTGATTTGCAACGCCCACCTTGCTCTGGCAGCCAATGGATTGTGTGCTCCTGTATTGTGGTGTCTTAAAAAACTTTTCAGCTTTTATTTCTGGTGCCGTAAATATCAACAGTTGTAGCTCATATAAACAAGGCCCTTTGGAATCTCTAGTAACTTTTAAGACTGGAGAGAGTTCTAAAAGCAAAAGGTTTGATGATCCCTGTTCTAGATCATCAAATAAAGTTCACATTAGTAGACATTTTAGGATAGTAAAAAAAAAAAAAATCAGTAAGCCAAGCTTCTGTAGGTTACCACACACACCCCCGCTCAACCTAGGTTGTGTGTCTCAGCCATGATTGCACATTGTATCTCTGGGGAGCTTTAAAAAACTACCAATGCCCTAAATCCATAGCCGCCTCTACCAGACATTCTGATTTAATGGATATCCTAGGGGATCAGGATTTTAAAATCTCCCCAGATGACTCTGTGATGCAGTCAAGTTGGAGACCGTGTGGTTGGATGGGTGAACAAAGTGTTTATGACACGAAAGGGAAGAGAGTGCCATCTACCCACCTGGGATCTTGGGGCCAAACTCAAGAGGAGCCAGGCTGTTTAGATTGGGGACTGTGAGCTGTTCTAGGGCTGTTCTCCCAGGGAATTCCTTCAGAACCTATGCCCTTTGCCTGGGAGGTGAACCCAATGGTCCAAACCTCAAATCTGGATTTCTAGGAGCAAGCATCCCATGGTCTCTACCCATAAGTTGGCTCAGCTTTCCTTTTTCTTTAAGCACTGTGGAAATTTTATCCATTAGTAATCCAATCCTCCCCACTGTGCCCTCTTCTATTCTAAATTGATAAATTAAGGATCCATGAGAAACAGAATGTTTCTTCAGTCTGTCAGGCCAGCACCCTGCCAACACAGGCGGGCTGACCCATCCTACAGCACTTTCTAAGGGCCACTCCCCAGAAATCACAGCCAGGCCTGCAAACTTGCTGTCTATGTCAGGAGATAGAAGACACCTGGGCCCAATCCCATGGTTGTCATGACAGCCAAGTCTAAAATAGACTTCCAGACACGAGAGCTGTTTGGCTGACTCTGACCTACATGTAAGCATAAATATTATTCGTGTTGGAAGGGAAGCAACCTTCTATTTTATTCAGAGAGATATTTAGAAATGCTGGCTGTGGATTTGTTCCATGGGGATTTTAGAAAGTTTGAAAAGGCTCCTAAATTGTGAAGATTATAAGAGCTTGTGCCATTTCTAGTACTGTCCTTGCACACGATAACAATAAACGTTCCTCTTTGCCATCTGGTTGCATGTTATGGATTCAGGCTGCATATAGAGAAGGCCAGTGCTCATCAGCTCTGCAGTGCAAAGTGAACACTCCAAACTCATATTCATTCACCTTCTGTCACCTCTCTCCATTCACAAGAAAACACGGAAATGGAAAAGCTGAGGTGGGGTAGATATTTGGAGCAAGAGAAGGTTAAGCCTCAGGAAGAGCTCTTTACCTCTCTGGAAATAGTCTGCAATCAAGAAATCCCCAAATCCTTTCTCTCTCTTCATCTTGCCCCAATTCTTAATTTTGTTTTCATTGCTCTATCCACCAGAGTTCTGTGGTCAGCTATCTGGGTTTTTTTCCAAGCAATAATCCGGGCATGGTCTGTTGACTACTGTACTGTTAGGAAGCATGGGCTCTCAACCGAAGGTGTCCAGTGGAGCAGCCGTGAGCCACTTGTGGCAGCTGAGCACTAGCAGTGTGGCTGGAGTAAAAGATGCGCTGTACATGTATTTAATACACATCAGATTTTGAAGATTTCATAGGAAAAATAATTGAAAATTTTGCATTCATAATTTTTATATTGATTATATGTGGAAATGAAAATATTTTGGATACATTTATCTAAATAAAATATGTTATTTAAGTTAATTTCACCTGCTTCTTTTTAGCTTTCTAATGTGTTTACTGCTTAGAGTTGTCAGGGTTCTCCAAAGAAACAGAACAAATAGAACATGTGTGTATATATATATATAGAGAGAGAGAGAGAGAGGATGAAAGAGAGAAACAAATAGAACATATATGTATATACATAGACATATATATGAGATAGAAAGAGAGAGATATTATGGGAATTGGCTCATGAAATTATGGAAGCTGAGAAGTCCCACAACCTGCCATCTGCCAGCTGGAGACCCAGGAGAGCCAGTGATATATTTTAGTCCAAAGGCCTGAGAACCAGGGGAACTAATGTGTAAATCCAAGTCTGAAGGCAGCAGATGAGATGAGATGTCCCAGCTCTAGGGGAAGGCAGAAAAAAAAACAAAAGCAAATTCCTCCTTTCTCTGCCTTTTGTTCTACTCAGGACTTCTGTGGATTGAATGGCACCCCCCCATCACACACACACACACACACACACACACACACACACTGGAGAAGGCAATCTGCTTTACTAAATCCACCAAATCAAGTGCTAATCTCTTCTAGAAACACCCCCACAAACACACCGAGGCATAACACTTAATCTGGGCACCCCATGGCCTGTCAAGCTGACACATAAAATTTACCATCACACTGCTCCGTTTTGCTTCCTTAATGCGATAACAAAAATGTTCTAATTACATATGTGGTTTACATTACAGACAGATGGATAGAGAGATGATGGGAAGACCCATAGATGGTAGTTGATGATAAGGGAAGAGGAGGAGGTGAGGAAAAGGAAGGAGAGGAGGAGAAGGAGATTCAAATCTGCCTCAGGGTTACCTTCCTGGAGAGACCCCCTCCATTCATATACTGTCCTATCACCACTTTTAATTTTCTTTATTTATCTGGCACTTACTCTTCTGAGATTTTCTTATCTGATTGCTGTCTTTCCTCTCTAGGCTGCAGACCTTGTCTCACTCGGTCATCACTTCATACTCAGCACTAAATAGATGTTCCATAAATCCCTTCCAGATAAATGAATAACTAAAGAAATGAATTCTGAGCCTCCAGTCATACTGATTTTTCTCTCAGGCCACATACTTCTGGTCTTCTGTTTGTGATGTGACTCATAAGTCACAAATGCAGAAGCCTCCTTCCAAACACAACTCCAGCAATAATTTCTGTATTGCTTCCTAGCACTCCATCTCATCTGTGATCCCACAGAATCCTGAGCTGAGCATTTGTCACTGTACTTGGAGGTAATTTTGCTTTCTTGTTTCTTCTCCACTATGAATTCTTGCAGGGTAGGAGCCCTGAATCCCTGTATCGCTGAATTCCCATTGCTCATCAGGAAACCTGACACCCTAACAATGGAGAAAGGCAAGGTCTTGATCAAGGTCAGGTGACTTGGGTTTGAATTTCTTATTTAGCTAACTGGCGGACTTTGAAGTGATTCATGACATCCTGATTCTTTATTTCCTTACCTAAGACAGAAGGTAGCGTACAAGCTTCACAGTGTAGTTTTCTTTAGGAGACATTTTCGTTTTTATAAGCACGTATGTATTCTTTTATTTCTGCGCAAATGGAAACATTCTATGCACATTAGCTTGCTCACGACTTCTTTCACTTAACAATTTGTTATGATTTAATTTATTTTTTAAAATATTTAGTTATTTATTTTAGAGAGACAGAGCAGAAGCAGGGGAAGTGGCAGAAGGAGGAGTAGATTTTCCAGCAGACTTCCCACTGAGCGCAGACCCCCCAACACCCTCATACCGCTCCCACGCAGGGCTCAATCCTAGGATCCTGAGATCATGACCTGAGCCGAAACCAATAGTCAGACACTTAACTGACTGCACCACCCCAGAGCCCCTCTTGTAATCTAATTTAAAGATCTTTCCATATCCATATCATTCTCTTTGACGATTACATGTTATTTGATATTACAGATTATCGTAATTATTAATGGGTTTCCTACTGACAGGCTTTTAAATTATTTTCATTCTCCTCCAATTCCAAAGTAAAAATTCTGCAAGTAACAGCCTTGAATGTGTATGAGGCCTATAGCCAATCTACCAGGAAGGTAAAATTCTACAAGTAGAATTATCAAGTCAAAAAGTATATGCTTTTTTTTTCAATCTGTTATATGCTGCCAAATTATTCTTCATAGAGTTGTACTGTTTAAATCCTGGCCAACAATTGATTATGTTGTTGCACACACTCACCAATGTTATATGATAGTGAATATTGGGTTTGATCCTTGCCAGTCTGAGAGGTCAAAAATATGAGGCCATAGTTTCTATTTGCATTTGTCTTATCATGAATAAAGTTTAATCTGTTTCTCTGTGCTTACCAGCCATTCATATGTATTTTTTTCTATGAATTATCCCATCATAACATTTTCCCCCTAAACTACTACATTGTTGATTTTTCTTATCAATATATAGAAACCCTATATATACTCTGCATAGAAACTAAATATATAGAAAGTCTATATATTTAAGACATCCTGTCTATGAGGTCTCTGCAAATAATTTTCTTGGTTTTTTATTTGTTTGATTGTTTGTTTGTTTACATAGTAAAATGTATGTCCTACGGATTTTTTTTTTTACTTGTAAAGGAATTCCTACTCTAAGACTTATTTTTAATTCTCTTATTTTCTTCTAGTGTAAAGTTTCACTTTTTACGTCTAAACCTTGGATCCATCCAAAATTTATTTTATTGTACGTTGTGAAAGAACGATCAGCATCACTTTTTCCAGATGGTTACCCAGTTGTCCCTACACTATTTATGGGATAATTCTTTGTGTTCTGCAATCATAATTTTCAAGTTTATTATAGCCTTAGTTTTCTAGTTAAATGGTTTCAACTATCTCTGTCATTCCTTTTGTTATATTTCCCCTTACCTCCACTGTTCTCAGAATTGTTTTCAGAGTAGAAATTAATGTCAATTAGCCTAGTACGGGTTAGGGACTCAATAAATTTTGTCTCTATTGTTGTTGAAAGCCTTCTTGAATTACTTAATTTATTTCAATATCTAAGTTCTATGTACTGAATAGTTAAAGAACTACTATAATAATTCCAAAGAATAATTGTCACAGCATTTGTTGGACAACCGCTTAATTATACAAACTTTAGAGGATTTACCTAAGCAACTGTCTATGCTGGGCATAT
>ML111153.1:4979-22412 GCA_003697995.1 Taxidea taxus jeffersonii | reverse complement strand
TTTAGCCCCAATTTTCTCATGTGTTTGATAGCGTGGTTGTGAACAGGCTACACAAGGCATTGATCAAGATGCCAGACTCCCAGCTATTTGTGAGAATGAGTAAGAGCCTCACCAAAGTGTACTTGCAGTGCACTTTGAATGCCTTGGTTTGTTGCCCATGTAGAAGAGAGGTCTGTTGCTCATGGAAAGTTGGGGATTAGAAATAAAGATTTTGAAAATCAATGGCATGTAGGTGATGTTTGAAGATATGGATAAGATCTCGTGGGAAAATAATTCAGAGAATGAAAGATGAAGCCTAGCGACACAGTCTTGAAGAATAGGTCTGTGCATGACAAAGCAAGATGAAGAAAATGAAAATCACTAATAATTTCATCATCCAGACATAATCCCTTTTAATAATTTGATCTATTTCTGATCTTTTTTCTATGCACATTACAGCTATTTTCAAACAAAGTCTGGATCATATTCTATGTGCGTTTTTTTTAAATACAGAATTCTACATGAAAACTTCCATTTACTCAATAAACATTCATTGAGTACTTCTTTTGAGTTTTGGGCGACATGATGAACTAGTCAGAAAATGTCAGGGCGCCTGGGTGGCCCAGTTGGTTAAGAGTTAAGTGTCTGCCTTCAGCTCATGTCATGATCCTGGGTCCTGGAATTGAGCCCCACATCCAGCTCCCTGATCAGCAGGGAACCTACCTGTCCCTCTCCTCCCTGCGCCTGCCCTCTCTCTTGCTATCGCTCTCTTGTACATACCATTGCTCTCTCTCTCAGACGAATAAGTAAAATCTTTTTAAAAAGAAAAAGAATGTGTCTATGCCTTCATAGGCTCTGTATTATGGTAGGGAAGAAAGGCAATAAGGAGAAAAATAAGAATAGATATGATAGTCAGAGGGAGGAATGTTGTGAAATAGGAGAAAGCAGACAGTGGGGATGGGTACTAACGAAATGGGTGCTGACTTTTCTGTAGAGGGTGCTCTGAGGAAGAATGTATTTCAGTGGACCCCCAAAAGAAAAATAAACATAAATAAATTAAAATCTGGTATTAGTTTTCTGGATTTTGTGTTACTTGTGGTGTACTTCAGCTTTTTAGCTGCTTAATTTGAGATTTGTTTTGCATTCCAAATAAACATTTGTCTTTGTCTTTCTAAAAAAAGTGCAATTTATCTGATCTTGAAGACAACAAAAGAGACAGACCAGCAAACAAACAATTCTATAGATCTATTATAGATGAGAAAACAGAGTGTCACAGAAGCTGAGCTGAAAAGAATATCTAATTCAGTGGAGCTGGGAAAATAGATCATGTCTAAATCAGGACTTGCTTAAGTACATAAAACAGGTACGAAGGGCTTGGGGGGCAGAGTAAACATGAGCACAGGAGCATGAGTGAGTGTGTGCTGCTGGCAGGATGCTACGGAAAGTAAGGATAGTACCTACTAGCTCCAGCATCTAGATGGGTGAGTAGAGCGGAGGGAGATAGAGACGAAGGTAAAGGATATTATCCTCAAAAGAGCTAGTTCTCCTAATCATTTGCAGTATTAATAAACAGGAATGCAGAAGATAAGTGGTGTTCTGGAACCCACTTATGCTAAAGAGCACGGCATGTTATCCTATGATTAGTTCTCTGTAGTGCTTTTTGCTCATAACGGTCTCAGAGGCAAACACACACTTTTGATTAGAATTTTCTTCTTTACAAGCAAATCTCTTAATGTCTTCTCTCTGTCCACGGGTCTGCTTCATTTTTATTAATGGATTGATTTTCTTAAATAAATGTTCATCTTCCATCAAGTGCTTCAACTGCTATTCAAATCTGCATTTCAGCAAAACTTTCTCACCTATTGAAATAGATCTTATATCTAAAGAGATAATGATCTATTAATAGAAAATACATAGGACTCTTGAAATCAATTCTGAGCTGCATCCTAGCTATAGGATTTAGTGGGGAGGTAACTTCAAACTAGTTATTTGAAACCTATGAGTCTAAAATCCTCGTGTGTGAAAGAGAGGTAAGAATCAATCCCAATTTTACAGAGTAGTAGGTGGTCTAGACAAGATGGTGAATGTGAAAAATGCTTCGTAGACTGTGAACTATTTCCTTTAAATTTGTAACCTCATCTCTCATGGCTTGAAAAGAGAATCCACATGCTGTTTGTGTAAATGTCTTTGCTATATTAATTCTTTTGAGATTTACTCATTTATAATTTTTTGTGAGACTAAATTATGAGACCTAGTCTCTATCATGGCAGCTCCTGATAGCGCTAAATCCCTAATCTTCCTGTTTTCAAAGCTACCAGGGATGAACTCTACTATATCCATTTTAGGGTAGTGTTCTTATTTAAGGAAAGTTTCTCTAGTTAATCCTGTTGTTGCAATTAAAGTGAAATGGGCAGACTGCCCCTTTATGATAGTAGTATGAGGTTTCTACTACACATTGTAAAGATGGGCGATAATCTCCTGAGTCTTTTTCTCTATCTTTTCTAGACCAGATGACATATAACAAAAATATGTCTAGGTACAACCATCTTCCTTACAATAACTATAATTATCATTGAACACTTTCTGTCTGGAAAGCAGTGTATTTTGTGTTTTGTGAATGTTACTACATTTTTACCCCCAGAGCAATTTCATATATTAGCTATTGTTATTAGATTCACATAATGGATCTTTCTGCCCTACTACAAGACCAGACCGATGGAGAAAGATTAGCAATGCAGATAATAATGTTTGAAAAATCGTGTCCATAGAGCTGTATAGTTTAAAGCACAGGGTCTTTGAAGTAAAATCTAAACAAATAGTTTGAACTTGGGAAAATGTATTTAACCTCTGTGAGTCTACTTTCCTCATTGGTAAAATGAAGATAATGTCTGATAGCGTATACACCCTTTCTTGTCTGAAAACTCTATAATTCTGTGTTTCCTTGGGCTATGTTGAATTTTTAATACCCAGAAAAATCAAGAGCAGCAGCAGCTAGCTTTTAGATAGTCAGATGCCACTGTTATCTTTTATTTTTAAGAGTAAATAATACGTGGAACGGGTAGAACATTTCTGTTACAGCAAATGGCAGGGCTGGTTTTTTGTTTGTCTGTTTGTTTCGTTGTTTTGTTTTATGTTGTTTTGTTTTGTCTCCCCAGGTGTGGCAGAGATCTTGAGCATTGTATAATGTTATGCATGGAGGAGACTTAAAATCAGAAGTATTGGTCAGAGAAACACTGTATACCATAACAAAAAAATCCCCAATTTCAACAACTTAAAATAGAACTTTATTTCTCTTTTGAATTATAGTCCAATACTATGGTTTTGGTTTGAGGACAACTTTCTCCCAGGGGATGGTTCAAGAATCCAAGCTCCTTCTGTTTTAAAAGTACCTGAGTACCAAGTCATTTTCAGTACATTCTTTGTGGAAGAGGGAATGGGAGCATAAGAGCTACTCCCATTTCTTCAAACCTGTGGCCCAGAAATAACACACACAGCTTCCCCTTACATTGCATTGGCTAAAACTCTCACGTAGCTGTTTGGCTGAAAAAGAGGCTGGAAAATATAAAGGAAAACAGTGATATTGTATTGGTGAACCGTAAGCAATGTCTGTTCCCAATCACTCTTGACCAGCACATCAGTGATGCACATTTCTTCCCACCCAGAGACTCACAAGCTTTCAGCAGCTCAAAGCCTATGATCTCCAGATCCAGTGATCTCTCTGGCAGGTCCAGAGGTGGCTTCTCATGACCTGGTGACTTGTGAACTCAGAAGAACAGGCCCCTGTCCTCCAAACACACATTCACCATACCCAAGGAGAGCAGATCCAGTACAACCAGTGAAATTCCCATTTAGAAAGACAAGAGGAACATGGGCACTCACAGGTCCATAGTCACGGTGAAATCCTGCTGGGCAGGTAAAGGTGTCCTTGCTCTGGCCCAGAAGGAAGTTCTTTGGCATTGGACCTGGATATGTTCCCTGGAAGAATTTCTTTTCTCTGTTGTTTCTCCACAACCCTGAATCTGGCTTGGAGAAAGTGGTTCATTGTCCATTATCTTCCATGGGTGGATAATGAGTCATATCAGTGTTGGAGGCTAAAGAACTTTTGCAAATTTGGGAACTTGTTTTATAGTCACAGGAGTTTTCATTTTGCCTGTTTGTCTTCTATTTTGTTTTGATCACCCAGGATAATTGTTTCTTTAACAGTATAATTTCCTCAAAAAGTTTCTGTTATGGCTTGAATTGTATCACCCAAAATTCATATGTTGGAGTTCTAACTACCAATATCTCAGAATGTGACTTTATTTAGAGACAAGGTCTTTACAAGTTAAATTAAAGTCATTAGGGTGGGCCTTAATCCAATAGAGATGATGTCTTTATATAAAGGGGAGATTTGTGGCAGACACTACGTGAGGATGAAGATGACCAGTGACAAGCTAAGAGGAAAGACCTGTGGTGGATCCTTCCCTCACCTCCCTCAGAAGGAACCAACCCTGCTGACATATATTTTGGACTTCTTGCCTCCAGAATTGTGAGAATAAATATCTGTTACTGAAGCATCCTTTTGGTAGTACTTTGTTATGGCAAACCTAGCAAATGGATAGTTTCCCAGAAAGATTCTGACCTATGTTCTACAAGTCAGTTCCATATATAAGACTTACAGGGTTTTCTTCTCCAGATATAATAATCAAGTTTCCTTATTTTTCTGTTTCCTAATCCTCATGCCTATACCTGTCGACTTAATGTTTGATGCCATGGAGCTACCTGAAACAAGAGACTTGAGTAGAAAGATTTTATTTATTCTTAATCTGATCTTTGTCATGTGGCTGATTCTCTTTGTTTAGCTGGGTAGACATAATGGATTTTTTTCTGCCAAAAGATTTTCCTAGAATTCTCTCTTACCATTTGTGTCCAGATGTCATTCCCTTTTCAACTTAGCAAGAGCCCACATTTCTGAAATCGAGTTTCTTATGCTGTTGTTCACAAGACAGTCAATCCTTTTCTGAGCTCATATCTTTCTTTTTTTTAAGATTTTATTTGTTTATGTGGCAGAGAGAGAGATCACAAGTAGGCAGACGCCGGGGGGAGCGGGGAGCAGCCACCCACCCCCTACCCCCCCACCCCCCGCTGAGCAGAGATCCTGACACGGGGCTAGATCCCAGGACGTCGAGACCATGACCCCAGTCGAAGGCAGAGACCCAACCCACTGAGCCACCCAGGCACCTGGAGCTCATCTCTTTCTTGTAAGACCTTCCTACAAAGTAATGATTAAAACACTCTAACACTAGGACTCTTTTAAACTGCTTTCCTTAGAGATTCCTGTCAATAGAACTGTGGTGTGTTTCTGAGCAACAGTTTGATCACGTGAGTAGAATAGTATTCTAGGCAGAAATGGCTTTCTTTGTCATTACTCTTAACAGCTAAGTCAATGCCACCTATTTTAAGTATTTTATTTCCAGTAACAACTTGCATATTAGTTATGGTAATAGTAACAGCTATGACAAACTAACCCCGAAAGCTCAGTGAAATAGCACAACAAAAGTTCTTTTTTTTCCCTCACATAAAAGATGCATACAAGTGTTCTTAACAGGTACAGTTTTTGTTTTTTTCATGTTGCAACTCAGAGACCCAGGCTTCTCTCAGGCTCAGGCTCCATGAATCCTTGAGGCCTCATTGCCCCTGCACCTCTCTGGCAGAAGGGAAAACACAGAGTGGGAAGAAGGTATAGCTACTTCTCTAAAGCCTTGACACTAATGGCACATAACCCTTCTGCTCCCATTTGACTATCTCAAAGTCAACCAAATGGCCATTCCTTGAAATGTAGTCTAATTGTATCCCCAAAAAGAAGAGGAGGCACAGATTTGGGTCATCAGGTGTAGTCTATGTGATTAGAGATATTTTATAGAAGCCTATTTTATAAATGATAAAAATGGAGTGTTCAAAAGATGACTTGACTTGACATAGCTAATACATGATAGAACTGAGATTTGAATCCATGTAGGCCTGGCTCCTAAAGCAAACCAGAGGAGGCTAGTAGGATGCTTAATATTTTGGAAACAAGCCCATCAGGCTTACATATAATATCTTAAAATTGTAACAGCCTACTTTAAACTGATAACAACTTAACTTTGATAGCATTCCTAAACTTTGCACTTTTCCTATTCCAAATTTGTCAGATTTAGCAAATAAAAATACAAGAAAATCTATTGAATTTTGGGGCACCTGGGTGGCTCAGTGGGTTAAGCCTCTGCCTTCGGCTCAGGTCATGATCTCAGGGTCCTGAGATCCAGCCCCGCATCTGGCTCTCTGCTCAGGGGGGAGCCTGCTTCTCCCTCTCTCTCTGCCTGCCTCTCTGTCTACTTGTGATCTCTGTCTCTGTCAGATAAATAAATAAAATCTAAAAAAAAGAAAGAAAGAAAATCTATTGAATTTTAATTTCAGATAAACAGAACCAAAAATAAAAAATTAGTAGAAGTATGTCCCATGAAATATTTTACCTGGAAATCCTGCATAAAAACAATGTTATAAGAATTACAAAAAGCAAGGAATTACAAGTGAATAGATGTGCTAAATATGTTTTAAAATTTTTAAAGACTCTGTGCAATAAGAAAATGTAACACTTGAAAATTGCAAGAACACTGTCTTTGACTCCATCCAAGAAGGAATTGCCAGTGAATTAAAAATGCTCTTCGTGTGAAGTCCTTGTCACTGAAAAATGAAAAATGCGGATAAGTTGTCTTCGGGGGAACTTTCCAGGGATGCGCAGAATTCACGCTTTGCTTGTGGAAGATGTGTGGATGTAACGACGTCGGACCTAAGATCGGGTATCTGAAAACTTGCTATGGGCGCCCGGCGCCGTGTGGGTGATCGCACACAGACAACTGCTCTAAGATACGCGCCGACGTCCAAAATAAGTTATTTGTACAACGAAAATCAAATGTTTACATTTCTTTGAAACCGTAACATTTACTGAGTGTACTCAGTACACTCAGTATTTACTGAGTAACATTTACTGAGTGTACTCAGTACACTCAGTATTTACTGAGTAACATTTACTGAGTGTACTCAGTAATGGCTCTTTTTGCTGATAGTCTTTACCTAAATCATCTGTTACCATTTCTGGTCCAGATGCCATTAACGGATAGACCGGGGTTGTATTAAATAGTATATTATATTACTATTATAAATAGTATTTATTTATATATAATAATATACTATTAATTAAATATTATTATTTAATTAATTTAATATTATTATAATAAATTAATTTAATATTATTAATATATAAAATATAATTATATATAATAATATATATTATATATTATAAATAGTATAGTATATTACTATTTAATATACAGGGCAGTCTGGCAGCTACTATTTGTCACACGTTATAGATTAGAGAAATGAGGTTCAGAGACGTTCCAAGGACACATTTCTCACCGGATGGGAATCTTGTAAGGCCTTACTCGAGATTTCCCAAGCCCGAATCTGCCCCTCTTTCCCTCAATATAATTAAATGACTGTCCTACTCTCCTGTCTGCCCTTTCCATAGTCCACCTTAGACGCACATCAACAAAAGTAGCAAGTGGATATTACACGATTTGGGCACATGGTCTTTAGAGAAGCAAGATGTCAGGCTTAAACACCAGCCCCAGGAGGCTTTGTATATCAGTGAATGCACAGTAGACTTGCCAGAAGGTAAAACCTCACTCTTGCTCCTAAGGATCCCCAAAATAAGCCATTTGGATGTGATACTCATTAGTAAGTAAAAGATGGGTGCTAAGGACTTTGTGCTTTTTTGCTTTGTTTTTTAATTCAAGTAAGCTAGAATGGCAAATAATATACTGTCAAATCCCCAGCAGATGCAACCATTGGCAGTGGCATAAAACAGGCCTTCCCCTTTCCATTAGAGCTGATTAAGCAATGATTCCCAGTCACTAAAACGTATTCCATTAAGCTCTAAAGTTCTCTCATAATTTACTGGGGATGTTTTTCAATACTTGGAAAATCCACATGAGTTTTCCATCTGAGCACCACTAGAATGATTCATCCTTTTATTTTAGCAACAGTTCAGAAACAGACGGAAAGAAGGTGTATGTCAAGGGGCTCTTAGAGGTGGGAGTGTGGAAAGGACCAGAAAACATGCCAGAATTATCTTTTATTGCTGAAGAGTGAACTTTTGATCAGAAAATATATATTTCAGTAACCTTAGGGTTAATCTTGGGGGAAAAAAAGAGAGGAGGCTGCACTTTTGGTTTGAAAACAGTCTATTCATGGAAGAGCTGGTACAATGATATTTGAGCTAGCTTGTCAATGATTACAATACACTGTGTACTGAGCCTGGTCTCTGAATCAACTTTAGAAAAAAATTAACAAAACCTATGGTTCAAAAAAAAAACCAAAAAGAGTTGGGGGAAAAAAAAAATATGTTTCTCAGCTCTGCCCTGCTCAGATCCACTGATCTCAGGGGATCATTTAAGAGAAATAATATCAGAATCATAAAAAAAGATATTTATGAAATGAGGCTATACCAGTAGGGTTTTTTTATCTGTTTTTGAAGATTTTATTTATTTATCTGACAGACAGAGATCACAAGTAGGCAGAGAGGCAGGCAGAGAGAGAGAGGAGGAAGCAGGCTCCCCCCTGAGCAGAGAGCCCGATGCGGGACTCGATCCCAGGACTCTGAGATCATGACCTGAGCCGAAGGCAGAGGCTTTAACCCACTGAGCCACCTAGGCGCCCCACCAGTAGGTTTTTATGTGAAGTTTATTTTTAACAAAATGGAAAACTGTTTAATTTGGACACATTTTAAGAAGCACCTCAGACTCCCTTAGGCATAATGAGATAATTGATCTCTCATTGGAAAAGTTGTTTCCAACAGGGACCTCTGTTAACCCCTAGCACCTGTATTTTAAATTTTGTCTCCCTTGCCTGAGTTTTTCCTCATGTGTGGGCTGGATGTCTACTGTAAAAATTAAAGTACATGACTCTGAATTATCCAAAATGTGTCTGAATTATCCAAAATGCCTCCCACACATTATCAGCAGGTGGCTAAATTTGTTCAATGAAAGAATTCTGGGCAAATCAGAAACAATTATTTAGCTGTTACTATTCTGAAAACTATGACCACTTGGATCGATTCTTTTGCCAAGTCCTCAGATAGAAATATTCTTTCATAATTTTACTGTTAGCAACCTGGTTTGAGATTAACAGAGTAACCCCTTCCAAATGGTTTGGAGCACATTTTTGTAGACTCTGAAGGACAGTAGGAAAATGCCATGTTTTAGAATCAGGTGGATATGAGTGGGAATCTCAGTGTGACCCCCACATGGCCAAGCAGTTTTGGGAAAATTGACCTCTGTTGCAACCCTTGGTGACAAAGGAATGCTGTAGTGAAGAGGAAGGTTAGCATATGCAAAGAACCAGGGAAGAGTCTGACCCGGAGGAAACTCTCAGTAAATGTCTCAGAGGAAAATGTTACATGGTATTTTATGTATTACTTCTGCTCACCACTAATTTGTATGTCCTTTGGTATGTGAGGTCAGATAACACCAGAAAACTACAGTTAAGATATTAGATGGAGGGGCACCTGGGTGTCTCAATGGTTTAAACATCTTCCTTTGGCTTGGATTGTGGTCCCAGGGTCCTGGGATCTAGTCCCACATTGGGGTCCCTGCTCAGCAAGGAAACTGCTTGTCCCTCTCCCTGCCTCCTGCCCATGATTTCTCCCTATCAAATAAATAAATAAGATCTTGAAAAAAAAAGATATTAAGATGGACTCATGAATAAAGATAAAAGAAATCAAGGCAGTAAAATGTAATATAAGATTTTTATTTCTGGCAATATGACAAAAAATTCACTGAAAAAATCCCTCTTAATTCAAACACTAAGAGTTAAGGATACAAGTTTCAAAGTATCTTTTTAATAGACAGCTGTATTTATGAAAAAATTAAGAAAAATTCCAAAAGAACAAAAGTAAACAGAGAGAATAGAGAGATAGAAGTTAAAGTGCTATTTTTTTTTTTTTTTTTTTTGCTTGTTGGTTGGTTTTTTTGCAGAATCCAAGGCTTCTGAAGGAGCAACAGCTGACCCAATCAAGGTACCTACAGGAGTTACAACAACTCCAGAGGGAAGGAAAGAGCTCACAGTGTGGGTAAAAATGGGAAGCCAGAGCTGGGACCCACTATCAGAGGTCAGTACGCTCACTGGCTGAAACTCAACAGAAATGATGATCTAGATAACACCCAACCACCAGTACAGATGGACAAGCAGGGAACGTCTCTGTCTTGATGTTGTCATCAAAGGAGAAATGGTCCCCTCTAAGGATTCATAACTGTGGAAAATATTATGGTATGTAGAGGAGGGACAGTGACCAGAGGCAAAATGTTCTAAAGTCTATAGTTAGGAGGATGGTAGAGAGAGTAATTAACTATATATATATTTTGTAAGATCAGTACATGCATTTCTATTTCTTTTTTTTTTAAGATTTTATTTATTTGACAGAGATCACAAGTAGGCAGAGAGGCAAACAGAGAGAGGAGGGGAAGCAGGCTCACGGCCGAGCAGAAAGCCCGACGTGGGGCTCGATCCCAGGACCCTGAGATCATGACCTGAGCTGAAGGCAGAAGCTTTAACCCACTGAGCCATCTAGGTGCCCCCATGCATTATTATTTCAATAGTAACCACTAGACTAACACAAAAAGACAAGTGCAACTTTTTAAGTTTTTAAACTTAACTTTTTAAGTCTTTTTAAGAACTTTTTAAGAACTTTTTAAGTCTTCAATCATTTAAGAGAAATATAATCAGAAAAAAAGAGAGAAAGAGCAGAAAACAAAATATAGGATAACAGGTATAAACTCAATTATATAAATAATCACCAGATAAAAATTAACTGAAATTGCACTTGCAAAGCAGAGGTCATACAGCTGGATTGTTAAAAAAAAATCAAATAAAAATAATCAAATAAATGAAACAAAATAATTGATACTGTGTAATAAAAAAGAAAACAAGGTAGATGAAAATAGGAATGTCTAGTCTATAACCCCCACATCATTAGTCTACTAATCAATAATGAAAAGATATTGAGAAATCCCAATTTAGAAATTGGACAACTTCGAAATCATCTACAGGTCAAAAAAGAAATCACAAGGAAATTTAGAAAGTAGTTGAGGTTGAATGAAGAAAATCCAACGTACCAAAATTTATGGGATAGAGTTAAAGGAACACCTGCGGGGGGGGGGGGAGGGTTGTACATCGTGATATGCTTGCATTAGAAAAAAGTAACAAGTTAGTTGACTAAGTTTCCATCTAAAAAATAAAAAGAAGGGCAAGTAGATGGCTCAGTTGGTTAAGTGTGTGACTCTTGTTTTGGCTCAGGTCATGATCTCTGGGTTGTGAGATTAGCCCCACATCTGGCTCCACACTGGTCATGGAGCCTGCTTAAAATTCGCTCTCGAAAAAAAAAAAAAAAGGAAAAAAAAAAGAAAAGAAAAAGGATCTCTCTCCCTCTTCTGCCTCCATCCCATTGCTCAGGCTCTCTCTCTCTAAAAACAAAAAGAATAAATAAATAATAAAAGTGAAGGAAAAAAAGAACAAATTTATTCCAAAGGAAACAGAGAATATAAACAATAAATTCAAGAGCAGAAATAAATGAAATGGAAAGCAAACAAACAAAAAATAATGGAGCCAAGCAGAAAGAGTCAATTATCATATGGATTCACTTATTTGTGGAGCATAAGGAATAAGACGGAGGACATGGGGAGATGGAGAGGAGAAGGGAGTTGGGGGAAATTGGAGGGGGAGATGAACCATGAGAGACTGTGGATTCTGAGGAAATAACTGAGGGTTTTAGAGGAGGAAGTGGGAGTTTGGGTGAGCCTGGTGGTGGGTATTATGGAGGGCATGTATTGCATGCATTGTGTGCTGCATAAAAAATGAATTCTGGGTCACTGAAAAGAAATTTAAAGAATTAAATAAAATTTTTAAAAAATAATGGAGAAAATCAATGTCACAAACCTGATTCTCAGAAGACACCAGTCAAGTTGATACAAATGTGTCAGATAAGACACAAAATGAGGGAGAAGCCCCACGCTACTGATTTCAAGAAGGAGAGAGAACACAGTGTATACTTTGTTCTGAGAGAGCAAATGGATCAATGGAACAGGACAGAAAGCTCAGAAACGAACCCTCACATACAATGAATAATTGATACATGACATAATTGGTGTCACAACCCAGTGAGAAAAGTTGAAATTGTTCCTCAATGACTTTGAGACTGTGAAATAGTCAGTGTCAGAGCATCACATATCCCCTCAGGAACAACCGTGATCTGATGACTGGCTGCGTAGGGACGTTCACAAGCAATGGAAACTCACTTTTCCTTCCTGATGACAAGTCAGAAAAGAATAGAAACAATATTCCTTTGCCCAATGGCTAATACGATCTGTGTACAAATGTCCTGGCTCCCTCACCACTCAAGTGAGTCAGTGGAGGAACCTGAGATTCCATTTCGGCACTGACGCCCACAGTTCCCCAGTGGGATTGGTCTCCAATTCCTCACAGTGGAAACTAGTTTGATTATGTATGTCTTGCCATTGGCTGCCTTCCCCTCCTAGCTTCTTCCCTGATAACTTTTTAGATTCACTTCTTAAATCAACTACGTATTCTCCAATCATTTTGTGTGTGTGTGTGTGTGTGGTCTTGGGAGTGGGCAACGAAGATTGTCATTATGTGTTTAAAAATGAAAAAAGGAAGGGAGGGAAGATGAAAGTGTGGGGAGAAAAAGGCAGAGAATGGCAGAATTACTTTTAAGAAATAGTCTGTCTGCTATCTCTGAGAGACCCGTTCCAGCAGCCAGCAGCGAGGAGAGGAAGATAAAGAAGAAACTGAAGGTGTTCATCAAGTGATTTTAAGAGAAGTCCCTAGAAGCTGACATACAACTCTGATTCTTATCGTTGGCCAAAACTTATACCAAAGTGCAAGGAAACTGGGAAATGTACTCATTCTGTTCAATTAGCTTAAAAAAATTAAATAAGCCTAGATTATGCTGTGATGATATCTGGGCACACTGGGCAGTATCCATTTCACTAATAAAAAGATGATAACAATAAATAAAACTGGGAAAAGACCTGAAAGCATAGTGTAAGTGATATTCTCAGCTTTCCTAGAACTAATTCAACAAAGCCTGCACAAAGCTGACAACTGAGGAAACGCAAGTATAGAGGTGACCCCTAGAAAAAACAAAAAGAGAAATTGCTTTTAAAAATTGCCACCACTGCATGGCATTTAGGGTGAGAAAGGGTGAGTCACGAGCATCTAGTGAGCGCTTTTCATTAGAAGCATATCATCTATACTTAAAAAATAAAATATTATAAATTTAAAAAGAAGGAAAACTCCATCAGTATTGTCACATGCTGGAATAGCTCAAATAAGAAAAATTCCCAAAACTTTGGATTTGATAAAGAAGACACAGATTAACAAGACATGATGCCTACTTGCAGAGGCTGGAAAAGTGGAAGGCAGGGAACTATGAGTCAATCACTGTGGTCACTGCATCTATGCATGAGATGCGACTTTCAGTTTTTCACCATCCTGCTTCCCTTTCCTGGAGCTTCTTCAATTTGTGAAAATCCACGTTGTCTTCTAGCATTCGGAATTGACCAGATGACACCATAGGTAGTCCGTCCACAGGGAGTGGGAAAGGCAGTAACTTACCATAGTCTGAGATTTTACTGAAGCAGCCTGAGTCTGCCCTAAAGATTTGAGAACATCTCATTCTTAACATTATATATAAATATATATATACATGTATATATAAATGGTCAGAAAAAAATATATATATACATATATACACACATACACATATATATTTGGATCACATGAGCATTACTGGCTTATTCCATCAAGCAACAGGATGAAAAAAAGTTAATAATCACCTCCCCCATTCACTTTTTTTAAAAAAGACTTTATTTATTTGACAGACAGAGATCACAAGTAGGCAGAGAAACAGGCAGAGAGAGAGGAGGAAGCAGGCTCCCCACTGAGCAGAGAGCCCGATGTGGGGCTTGATCCCAGCTTGATCCCAGGACCCTGAGATCATGACCTGAGCCAAAGGCAGAGGCTTTAATCCACTGAGCCACCCAGGCGCCCCACCCCCATTCACTTTTATTTCACTCCTTTGCTTACCGGCTGTTAAATTCCCAAAACTGGGATTCCTGGGGAGAAGTAGCTTTGTATTTTTAATTTTAGTAAAGAGTTCAAGATAATTTTTTAAAGATTTAGCCATTTAACTACTGGGTATTTACCCCAAAGATACAGATGTAGTGAAAAAAGGGGTCATATGATACTAGTATTCATAGCAGCAATGTTCACAACAGCCAAACTGTGCAAAGAGCTGAGATGCCCTTCAACAGATGAATGGATAAAAAAGATATGGCCCATATATACAATGGAATATTACTCAGCCATCAGAAAGGAAGAATACCCAATTTTTGCATCAACATGGATGGGACTAGAGGAGATTATGCTGAGTGAAATAAGTCAAGCAGAGAAAGTCAATTATCATATAGTTTCACTTATTTGTGGAACATAAGGAATAGCATGGAGGACATTGAGAGAAGGAAGAGAAAAATAAAGGGGGAGAAAACGGAGTGGAAGACAAACCATGAGAGACTATGGACTCCAGGAAACTTAGGGTTTTAGTAGGGAGGGGGCGGGGGAATGGGTAACCCTGGTGATGGGTATTAAGTAGGGCACAGATTGCATGGAGCACTGGGGGTTACACACTTACAATCATGGAACACTACATCAAAAATTGATGATGTACTTTATGGTGACTAACATAACACAATTAAAAAAAAAAAAAAAAAGAAAGAAAGAAAGAAAAAGAAACAGAATCCAGGCCAAAAAAAAAAGAAAGTTTACACTTCATCCTGGTTGCAGTGAGGAGCCATTAAAGACATTTAAGGAGGGGCGCCTGGGTGTCTCAGTGGGTTAAAGCCTCTGCCTTCCGCTCAGGTCATGATCTCAGGGTCCTGGGATTGAGCCCCACATCGGGTTCTCTGCTAGCAGAGAGCCTGCTTCCTCCTCTCTCTCTCTCTCTCTCTGCCTGCCTTTCTGCCTACTTGTGATCTCTGTCTGTCAAATAAATAAATCAAATCTTAAAAAAAAAAAAAAGACATTTAAGGAGGGGAGTGTCTTGTGCATTAGAAAGCTCATTCCAGTTCAACATCTGCAAATCAATCAATGTGATACAATACATTAACAAAAGAAAGAACAAGAACCATATGATACTCTCAATAGATGCTGAAAAAGCATTTGACAAAGTACAAATTCCTTCCTGATCAAAACTCTTCAAAGTGTAGGGATAGAAGGCACATACCTCAATATTATCAAAGCCATCTATGAAAAACCCACCACAAGTATCATTCTCAATGGAGAAAAACTGAGAGCTTTTCTGCTAAGGTCAGGAACATGTCAAGGATGTCCATTATCACCACTGCTATTCAACATAGTACTAGAAGTCCTAGCCTCAGCAATCAGACAACAAAAAGAAATTAAAGGCATCCAAATCAGCAAAGAAGAAGTCAAACTATCACTCTTTGCAGATGATATGATACTATATGTGGAAAACCCAAAAGGCTCCACTCCAAAACTGCTAGAGCTTGTACAGGAATTCAGTAAAGTGTCAGGATATAAAATCAATGCACAAAAATCAGTTGCATTTCTTTACACCAACAACAAGACAGAAGGAAGAGAAATTAAGGAGTCAATCCCATTTACAATTACACCCAAAACCATAAGATACCTAGGAATAAACCTAACCAAAGAGGCAAAGAATATATACTCAGAAAACTATAAAGTACTCATGAAAGAAATTGAGGAAGACACAAAGAAATGGAAAAATGTTCCATGCTCATGGATTGGAAGAATAAATATTGTGAAAATGTCTATGCTACCTAAAGCTATCTACACATTTAATGCAATGCCTATCAAAATCCCATCCAATTTTTTCAAAGAAATGAGACAAATAATCCTAAAATTTATATGGAACCAGAAAACACCTTGAATATCCAAAGGAATATTGAAAAAGAAAGCCAAAGTTGGTGGCATCACAATTCCAGACTTCAAGCTCTATTACAAAGCTGTCATCATCAAGACAGTATGGTACTGGCATAAAAACAGACACATAGATCAATGGAACATAATAGAGAGCCCAGAAATAGACCCTCAATTCTATGGTCAACTAATCTTTGACAAAGCAGGAAAGAATATCCAATGGAAAAAAGACAGCCTCTTCAACAAATGGTGTTGGGAAAATTGGACAGCCGCATGCAGAAAAATGAAATTGGACCATTTCCTTACACCACACATGAAAATAGACTCAAAATGGATGAAGGACCTCAACGTGAGAAAGGAATCCATCAAAATCCTTGAGGAGAACACAGGCAGCAACCTCTTTGACCTCAACCACAGCAACTTCTTCCTAGGAACAACGCCAAAGGCAAGGGAAGCAAGGGAAAAAATGAACTATTGGGACTTCATCAAGATCAAAAGCTTTTGCACAGCAAAGGAAACAGTCAACAAAACCAAAAGACAACTGACAGAATGGGAGAAAATATTTGCAAATGACATATCAGATAAAGGGCTAGTATCCAAAATCTATAAAGAGCTTAGCAAACTCAACACCCAAAGAACAAATAATCCAATCAAGAAATGGGCAGAGGACATGAACAGACATTTCTGCAAAGAAGACATCCAGATGGCCAACAGACACATGAAAAAGTGCTCCACATCACTGGGCATCAGAGAAATACAAATCAAAAGCACAATGAGATACCACCTCACACCAGTCAGAATGGCTAAAATGAACAAGTCAGGAAATGACAGATGCTGGCGAGGATGTGGAGAAAGGGGAACCCTCCTACACTGTTGGAGGGAATGCAAGCTGGTGCAACCACTCTGGAAAACAGCATGGAGATTCCTCAAAAAATTGAAAAAGCTACCTTATGACCCAGCAATTGCACTATTGGGTATTTACCCTAAAGATACAAACGTAGTGATCCGAAGGGGCACGTGTGCCCAAATGTTTATAGCAGCAATGTCCACAATAGCCAAGTTATGGAAAGAACCTAGATGTCCATCAACAGATGAATGGATAAAGAAGATGTGGTGTATATATACAATGGAATACTATGCAGCCATCAAAAGAAATAAAACCTTACCATTTGCGACGACATGGATGGAACTAGAGGGTATTATGCTTAGCAAAAAAAGTCAATCAGAGAAAGACAACTATCATATGATCTCCCTGATATGAGGAAGTGGAGATGCATCTGGGGTGGGGGTTAAGGGGGTAGGAAAAGAATAAATGAAACAAGATGGGATCAGGAGGGAGACAAACCAAAAGAGACTCTTAATGTCATAAAACAATCTGAGGGGGGTGGGGGGGAGGGGGGT
>ML111152.1:124320-222790 GCA_003697995.1 Taxidea taxus jeffersonii | reverse complement strand
TCCTGAATTCCAGATCTGACATATTACCAATGTCTGTATTGATTAGGTCCCTAGCCTTCGGTCCTGTCTCCTGCTCTTTTTTTTGTGGTGAGTTTTTCCGCCTTGTCATTTTGTCCAGATAAGAATCCTCTGTTCTCCTTGTTAAGTGAACTTGGTCTTGGCTGTATTTCTTTGATCTTCTGGGGGAGGGGCCTGTTGTAGTGATTCTCAGGTGTCTTTGCCCCAGGCGGAGTTGCACCGCCCTTACCAGGGGCCGGGCTAAGTAATCCTCTCAGGTTTGCTTTCAGGAGCTTTGGTTCCCTGAACGCGCTTTCTGTAGAGTTCTGGAGGACAGGAATGACAATGGCGGCCTCCCAATCTCCGGTTCAGAGGAGCCGAGAGCTAGGGGCCCCAGTCTTCAGTGCGCCTCCAGAGAAAAGCGTTTAATCCCTCCAGTCTCCCTAGCCCACGTTTGCGCCGGAGACCGCGCCCGCCCGCCCGCAGACACCGCGCGTCCACAGACCGCACGCGCCTGCAGACTGCGCTCAGAGAAAATCGTGCGTAACCTGTTTACCATTACGATAAGATGTTCAGTACAACAAATTCCATAATAATTTTTTCCTTGAACGTTTTTATACATATACCTGTGTTTTTCTTTTGCTTTTCTGATTTTTTTAATATTCGTATGGAGAAAAGCTTCAAGGTAAACCCCTTTCCCCAATCAGTGCTACCCTTATATATAAATGAGTCTTAATCCCCCTTTATCTTAGGAAAGTTGAGTCCATTAACAAAGATATCAAGATATAACCAGGAAGAATGAAAATAACCTTCATTGCCCACACTGAGATTTTTTCTTCTGTCATTGTTTCTGTGTATTTGTTTTTGTCTACTAGAATATACACTTATACCTGGCATTCATTTTGGTTGGGTTCTTTTTTTTTTTCTTCTCATTTGCTTTTGTCAGTCTTTTTGCTTATCTGTTTTTGTTTGTACACTTTATCAATCTTATATTTGAGTCCATTCAGACTGGGTCTTCTTTTTTATTTTTTCTTATTTTTCCTGTCTCTCTCTTTTCTTTCTTTTTGGTGGGGACTCCTGATTGCTCCGAACCATTCAAGAGGGCACCTTGCCTGCACCACGGATGATACATTCAGCTAAATATCCCCTCAACCATCTCTCACTAAAATGACTAGCAGTAGGAATGCCCACCAGAGGAAATATAAAAAAAAAAAAAAAGAAGAAGTTGGGAGATTGCTAGGATGCCTGGGTGGCTCAGTTGGTTAAGCGGCTGCCTTCGGCTCAGGGTCATAATCCTAGCGTCCTGGGATCGAGTCCCACATAGGGCTCCTTGCTCAGCAGGGAGCCTGCTTCTCCCTCTGCTTCTATCTACCATTCTGTCTGCCTGTGCTCGCTCTCTCTCTCTCTCTCTCTGACAAATAAAAAAAATTTTTTTAATTAAAAAAAAAAGAAGAAGTTGGGAGATTCCTAAAGAATGTCACAATATGTCTCACCCAGGAGTTGGGGGTGGGGGAATGTTGCAGGATGTCAGCTTTTGCTTTGTCCTCAGCCAGCCTTCTCTTCCCTCATAAAAACCACAAAACAGTGTCACACACATACAGCAGGTCTCACTCACACACCACAATACAAAACACTGTCTCATAGACATAAAAATAAAGTACCTCACATGCACACACTCACACAACAGAACAGTGTCTCACACACATATCCCACTATACACAGCACCTCACAGTGTTGTGCAATGGCTATAATTACAGACCCATTGTCTGGATGTACAGTTGGACAACAGGTATAGTACAGTTGAACCGTGAACAATATGAGCTTGAATCGTGTGGGTCCACTTATATGCAGATTTTTTCAATAAATACATTATAGAACTATAAATGAATCCTCTCTTGTTTGTTTGGGTTTTTTTTTTGGCTGGACCCCAAGGGCTTTGAGGGTTTTTTTTGTTCACAATGGATGGAAATCCATGGACTGAAGGGTCAAATTTATGAAAGTCCTAGTGAAAAGATGTTGACAAGCACTAAAACCACTGCAGTTCCTCGGAGAGTTCTTAGAATTCTAGAAATAAGATCATAAACATTACTTAGGTCTTTTACATATCGATATTCGGTAAAGAGGTTCTCTACTAAACATTCCTCTAGTAGTATGAGACCTAGTCAAGGAAAACAATGATTCCCATCTTTTACCAGTTCAAACCAACATGGTAGGGCTGAATTGACCTCCCTGGCCACCCAAGGTCAAAGCTCTACAGCAGAAAAGTATGTGCTTAAATACCAAAGGACAAGTCTCATGTGCTTGACCACTGTTTTTAGGTTATTACCTTGGCTGCCTTTCTTCTTTAAAAAGGCTCTTCCATAAGTTTCTCTTCTCCAAGTTGGAGACACCTTATTTTTGAGTTATTTCAAATCACAAATTCAAAGACTTGTAAACATGAGTCTTCAAGGGAAATGATTCATTTCTGATATTTATAGTTCAGAAAGAAGTTGTAATAGTATGGCTAGAACACACAGAACTGGTTATTAACCTCTTGCTACTATTACAAGAAATAATAGTTTAGTCCAGGTTACTGTGACCTCTGACAGATCAAGGAAGTCAGTTATTTTCTCCTCTTGTGATCATAGCACATTGCCAGACAATCTTTTGCCTTTTAATAAGTGTCCTGGTACTTTGAGTTCCCTTTCAATTCATTTAATTTCAACAGTCTCTCAAAAAAGAGCCAATAAATGTTGAGTTGTACTGTGTTGGGTTTTTTTTAAACTCTCAAACTGCAGACTATAAAAACATCTTGTGACAAACATAATGATCCAAAGGGACACATGCATGCCAATGTTGATGGCAGCAATGTGCACAATAGCCAAACTATGGAAAGAGCTGAGATGTCTACCAACAGATGAATGGATAAAGAAGATGTGGTGTTACATTGAGATACCACCTTACACACCAATTAGAATAGCCAAAATTAACAAGACAGTAAACAACATGTGTTGGAGAGGATGTGGAGAAAGGGGAACCCTCTTACACTGTTGGTGGGAATGCAAGTTGGTACAGCCACTTTGGAAAACAGTGTGGAGATTCCTTAAGAAATTAAAAATAGAGCTTCCCTGTGACCTTGCAATTGCACTACTGGGTATTTACCCCAAAGATACAGATGTAGTGAAAATAAAGGCCATCTGTACTTCAATGTTCATAGCAGCAATGGCTGCAGTTGCCAAACTGTGGAAAGAACCAAGACGCCCTTCAACGGATGAATGGATAAGGAAGATGAGGTCCATATATACTATGGAGTATTATGCCTCTATCAGAAAGGATGAATACCCAATTTTTGTATCAACATGGATGGAACTGGAGGAGATTATGCTGAGTGAAACAAGTCAAGCAGAGAGAGTCAATTATCATATGGTTTCACTTATTTGTGGAGCATAAGGAATAACACAGAGGACATGTGGAGATGGAGAGAAGTGAGTTGGGGGAAATTGGAGGGGGAGACAAACCGTGAGAGACTGTGGACTCTGAGAAAAAAACGGGGGGTTTTGGAGGGGAGCGGTGTGGGGGGTTGGGTGAGCCTGATGGTGGGTATTATGGAGGACACGTATTACATGGAGCACTGGGTGTGGTACATAAACAATGAATCTTGGAACACTGAAAAGAAATTTAAATAAATAAAAAAAATTTTTTAAAAAGAAGATGTGGTGTGTGTGTGTGTGTGTGTGTGTGTGTGTGTGCACAGATATACATACAATGGAATATTACTCAGCCATCAAAAAAGATGAATATTTACCATTTACATTGAATTAGATGGAACTTGAGGGTATTATGCTGAGCAAAATAAGTCACTCAGGCAATTATCATGTTTTCACTCATATGTAGAATATAAGAAATAGCACAGAGGATCAGAGAGTAAGGGAGGGAAAACTGAATGAAAGTCATCAGAGAGGGAGACAAACCATGAGAGACTCTTTTAATTATAGGAAGCAAACTGAGGATTGCTGGATGGGGGGTGGGTTTGGGTGATGGGCATTAAGGAGGGCACATTATATGACAAGCACTGGGTGTTATATATTATTGAACGCTACATCTATGTAGCACTGGGTGTTATATATTATTGAACACTACATTTGAAACTAATGATGTTGGATATGTTGGATAATTGATTTAAATTTAAAAAATAGTTAAGAAAATAAAAACATCTTCTGTGTCTCTCACCCTGACCACCCTGCTATTTTTCCATATACCACAGGCCACAAATAATTACAAATCCAGGGGGCAAAGCTGACATGGCCCATTTAGAGCCAGTAGGCAGGAAGGCAATGAGGCCTGATGAAAGAGTTATGGACAAAATATAGTCCACTCTGGGGTTGAAGTTTGTCACTATAAAGAAGGAAGCAACAATGACAAAGACCAGGAATAGGATGTTGTTATAGAAGATGGAAAATGTTGTAGCTTCATAACTGGTAACTTTGTTCATTTTCCACAAGATTCTTTCATCTTGGTTCTTTTGAAACATCTTTCTTTTATCAGCTTCAGAAAGTTTTTGAGTCACTTCTTTGGAAACAGCATCCTTCCTCTTTTGTGCTACTTTGTGTTTGAGAACAAATGTCACTTAGGAATGTTTTGGAAGTGTCTCTTATGACTGGGTCCCATACAGGGCCACAGTTGGGCCATAGGCACCCACTTAAGTCCTCTCTGGCCAGCTTGGATCAATCTCTGTTTGCAGGGGGCATCTGGCAACCATGGCCAGGACCAAGATGCCCTGCTGTGGCCCCCATGTCAGTCACAGGCTGATGCCCACCTCGAGAGAGGACATAGAAAATATTTCTGGGGGTACAACCTAGACTTCATATGAGGTACCCTCCCTGGGCAGCCCTTACTGACCCATCCAGTGCCCACATCCTCCCAAGAGGGATATCCAGAGGCCCAAAGACCACACAGTACCAGGGCATGATCCTTAGTGCCCTCTCAAACCTTCTTGGAAGGTTGTTTCCATCTCAGCCACTGGAGGTTGATTGAGAAACATTTTTGGGAGGCAGCTCTTTACTTTATAGGAATAAGCTCAAGCAGCTTTTTACAAGTTAACAGGGAGGCCCAAGAGGTCAGTCCCAGTTCTAGTGTGATCCCATTTGGGAGACTGGAAGCTGAATGCACATTCTGAAAAGGCTTATGCCTCCCTCCAAAGGGTGCAATTACCAGGGCAGGCCTGGGGGTCTTAGAAGAGTACCATGGGCCTGGGTGTGGCCCTGCCTGGGAAGTACTCTTTGGAGGCACCCTGAAAACATTTCTAAGTTTCTCTCTGGTATGGAAAAGCCTGGGAAGGCCACCAAGTCCTTGAGAAGGAGCTTTGATGGGTCCTGGTATTAGGAACTCTACCCAAAACGTTTCTAATACCCCCTCTAAAGACCAGGACCAGCTCACTTAGTACAGTCAGGCCTGGGGAGTGCACTCTGTCAGCCACTGTCCCATATAAGTCCTGGTCATTAACTCTGTCTCCCCAAAACATTTCCAATTTTCCTTCCAGAGGTAAGCACTGCCTCAGGCTGGTCATGGATGAAGAGAAGGGGATTATATCTCCCCCAGATTTTGTAAGTCCCCTTCAGAAGCTAATACAGACTTGGGTGGGCACGCAGGTCTGTGATAGGTATCCCCAGACTGGCATAGTCTCAAATGAAGCATATTTGACAAAAACACCCTTTAAATATTTCTAAGACCCTTCAAGCCAGTGTGTGGTGGGGAGTGTTGGGACAAGATAGACAAGTAGGGCAAGGATGGTTCTTTTGGCCAGGCTGCAGTCATGCATGGAGCCCAGACTTTGCATGAACTTCCAGAAAATTTATCTAAGTGCCATTCCGGAGAAAAGCACTGATCCAGGTCAGCAAGGAAAATGTGGCAGTGTGCTTTACTTGTTTGCTGTCCTATCTTCATCTGTACTTCCCGAAATTTCCATGTCCACTACAAAAGGGGTGACTGGCAAGGGCCAGCCTTAGAGGTCTACAGAAGGTATCTAGAGCCCTGTGGTATTTTGAGTGGAGCTTAGTCATCCAGGGCACCTCTGAAAATTTTTCCAACTCCCTCTTCAGAAAGAAGACACTGACCCAGGCCAACCAGAGAAGTTCAGAGAAGTTCAGTCTTTAAGATGTCCAAATTACTGAGAGCAACCTGTGGAAAGCTTTCTAAGACTCCTTCCAAAAGCCAGGACCAACTATCTGGACAAGGAAATGGAGACACCTGCAAGTGTGCGTACATACTTTGATTTTTAGAGATGTACAGTAAGCAATTAGATTATAGATATGAGGAGCTAAGAAAAATGCAAACTTCTTACACAGATGTGAGAGTTATAAACATAGAGATGATAGGTGAAACTGGAGTAGAAAAGATTCCCCAGGAAATAAGTAAAAATCCCCGTCCATAGAACCATTTCTAATACTAAGATTCTCTCCTTGTGAGATTTGTGCAATCACCTGCAGTCCATGTTTTAGGTAGTTGCTATGGTGTCTGAATGGTACCCCCAAAATTTATATGTTGAAATCTTAATGACCAATGTATTAGCAGATTGGGCCTTTGGGAGGTGATCAGGTCATAAGGATGGAGCCCTCATGAATGGGATTAGTGTCCTTATAAAAGAGGCCCCAGTTAGCTCTCTTGCCCCTTTTACCACATTGAGGATACATCTAGAAGTCTGCTCCAGAAAGGGGAACCCTCTTACACTGTTGGTGGGAATGCAAGTTGGTGCAACCACTTTGGAAAACAGTGTGGAGATTCCTTAAGAAATTAAAAATAGGGGCGCCTGGGTGGCTCGGTCATTAAGCGTCTGCCTTCAGCTCAGGTCATGATCCCAGCGTCCTGAGATCGAGCCCCACATCAGGCTGCTTGCTCAGCAGGAAGCCTGCTTCTCCCTCTCGCTCCCCCTACTTGTGTTCCCTCTCTCGCTGTGCCTCTCCCTCTGAGGAATGAATAAATAAATAAAATCTTTTAAAAAAAGAAATTAAAAATAGAACTTCCCTATGACCCTGCAACAGCACTACTGGGTATTTACCCCTAAGATACAGATGTAGTGAAAAGAAGGGCCATCTGTACACCAGTGTTCATAGCAGCAATGGCCACAATCACCAAACTGGAAAGAACCAAGATGCCCTTCAACAGACGAATGGATAAAGAAGATATGGTCCATGTATACAATGGAGTATTATGCCTCCATCAGAAAGGATGAATACCCAACTTTTGTATCAACATGGACGGGACTGGAAGAGATTATGCTGAGTGAAATAAGTCAAGCAGAGAGAGTCAATTATTATATGGCTTCACTTATTTGTGGAGCATAACAAATAACACAGAGGACATGGGGAGATGGAATGGAGAAGGGAGTTGAGGGAAATTGGAAGGGGAGTTGAACCACGAGACTATGGACTCTGAAAAACATTCTGAGGGTTTTGAAGAGGGGGGAGAGGTTGGGGGAGCCAGGTGGTGGGTTTTATGGAGGGCACGTATTACATGGAGCACTGGGTGTGGTGCATAAACAATGAATTCTCTTATACTGAAAAGAAATTAAATAAAAAAAAAAAAGAAGTCTGCTCCAGAAAGAAGGCCCTCACCAACCCCATACTGACACACTCATCTTGAATTCCAGCCTCCAAAGCTGTGAGAAATAAATTTCTGTTGTTTATGAGTCACCTAGTTTGTATTTTGTTTCAAGAGCCCAAAAGAATTGACAGTGGTGTGTCAGCTATCCATTACTACAGTAATGCAATATGATAAACCACATGAAAACCCAGCAGATTACTAAAAGGAAAAATAGAGGTGTATGTAACAGGTTTCTGGAATGGTTATATACAATATTTAACAGAAAGTCAGTTCAAAGGTTTTAATTATGAACAACAAAGACAATACTCCATCTTTGACCGACAGAGATTATAAAATCGCCTTTGGCTGCTCCCAATCACAGTGGAGCCGCGCTCAGCCTGTCTGCCTCTGCCAGACAAGCCTTTTTGCTGACATCTGCTGTAGTGTGGACCAGGTCGTGTGACCTGAGTAGACAGAGTGAAACTGAGAGATCATTAGAGATCACCACTAGAAGGAGAAACTAAAGCTGGGATAAGAATGGACAACTAATGGTCACGGGATCTGAAAAAGCAAATGCAAATAGGTGCACTGAATGAAAACTGGCTGCTCTCGAAATATCGCAAGTTAAACCACAACCAAGGTTTGCCAGGTATTATCAATTACTTCATTATTGTTATTGTTGTTATTATTATTATTATTATTAATCTAACGGCTCTTTCAGCAAGCTCCTAAGCGTACCGAGATGAGACCGGAATAACGCAACCCGGAACCGCCAGCAAGCACCAGCGTGCACACTCCACGCAGCAGGAGCGCGAACTCTCGCGACAGCGTCCTTCACCTCTCGGAGGCGCAAAGCAGCGGGAGCGAGAACTCTCGCGAGAGCGAGCACAACCCCCGCCGAGTTGCTTTGCAGTGGGAGTTCCGGCAATGTCTCGGCTGACGGTGCCTTGGGGCCAACAGGACCTGCAGCAGGAGCGCGACGTTCGCGAGCTCGTTCGCCATGTGGCGGGCCTTCAGGACGAGGCGGACCCTAACTTCCAGCTCGCCCTGCACTTTGCTTGGTCCAACTTCAGGTGGGGGCGCGGCTCCCGGGCCGAGGCTAGGGACAGGAAGTAGAATCCTGGGCGCGCGGCCGGGTTTCCCCACGCCCAGCAAAGCTCTCGCGGGCCCTGCTGCTCCTGCAGCAGCCTGGAGTCCTAATGCCCCCTGGATCCCTGTCGCTGTGACACAAGCATACTAAAAGATTAGGTTGTGGGTTGTTGAGGTCCTTATCCTTAGAAGCTCTCTTCCTGTTCCTTCCTCCACCCACTGCGCTTAGCAAGGTACACTGCAGATCCTTTTTTGAATGGATGGGTAAGTGAAATTTTAGAGCAGAATAATGGTCACACTCTACTTTGTTAAGTATTCTTACTGATACCCTATCTCTTCTTGGGCCACTCCAGATTTCTCTTACCTTGGTCTTTTTTTCTTTTTCGAAAACACACAGCATAATACACTGGATAACTTATGTTGTTTACTGTTTGTCTCCTTCACCCTACCTCCAGCTAGAATCTAAGTTCCACGAGGTTAGGGATCTTGTTTTGTTTTGTTCATTTCTTATCCCGACACGTAGAACAGTTCCTGGCACATAGTCCTAAGCCACCCAATAATACGACTTCTAATATAGTTTCTCATGTAATTTTTCAAGATTTATTTGGTTTAGATACTTAGGTGAAGTCAGAGCTCTTATTTTTATTTATGGAAGATGTCAGTACTGTCTTGATCATTATCTTTAATGGAAGTATTTCTGAAAGAATGTTCAGTGTTAACATTCTGCCTGTTTAATTTCAGGAGAAATCTTTTTTTTTTTTTTTTAAATAAAGATTTTATTTATTTATTTGTCAGAGAGAGATCACAAGTAGGGGGAGCAGCAGGCAGAGGGAGAAGCAGGAGAGCATGCTCCCTGAGCATGGAGCACAATGCGGAGGAAGTTCATCCCAGAACCCAGGGATCATGACCTGAGCTGAAGGCAGATGCTCAACTGAGTGAGCCCTCTAGGTGTCACTTCAGTAGAAATCTTGAATAATAAAGAGTTTTTCAGTATCTGTAATCTTGAATATCAGCCTTAACAATCATACATACAGTGCCTACTTGGTTTATAATGAGAACAATTAGTCTAAAAGCTTACCAAGTTTCTGAAAAAATAAGCTCAATTCTTAAGTGTAACTTATAACTGTCTGAATAGGTCATATAAGATGGAAACTTAAGTGCTATATCCCAAATAATTTCTCTTTTAATTAATTTCTCAATGGCATTAAGTAGATGGACATGATTTCAGACCTGGGAGAGACATTAGAATTTACTATCTCCTTTTACACATTGAGAAACTAAAGATTAAAAAAAAGAGAAACTAAATAATAATAGCTTAAAGTGGTGTTCTGCCCAGCCATTCACTGGGAAAGAATTAGGTATATTATTTAGTATGTAAATTCTTTTAAATACAGATTGTTGTCTTTGATACTAAAAAATGGAAAAGAAGAGTTGGTTGAGCTACATTACAATTTTATAATGCTTTAATCCATCAGAAAAATGAACTATTCATGTTTGTTTGTTTTTTCTTAAATTGTGGCCATGTTCTAGGCCCTAGAAATTCAGATAAGTGAGATCCAGCTTCTATCCTAAAGGAAAACAGAGACAAAAGTTAATTATATGTGATGTAGAATAGGAGTTTTTAACCTGAGAGCCTGAAGATAGAATTCAGGTGTTACAAATTTGGACAAAAAAAAAAATTAACGCTAACCTCTAACTAAAAAGTAGCATTTTCTTAAATTATGAATGAAAGCAACAAGTGATACTGGTTATCTATGACTGTGTCAAATGTGGAAATCACATAGTTCACATCACAAAGTTGTGGCAGATATTTCTAAATATTTTTTACTACTACTTTAACAATAGTTATGGATCTACTGCTAGATCTTGTTATTAAATGCTTTAATAAATACGTATCTTACTATATCAGCAAACTTTAAAAAATATTTCACAGGTATATTTCAGTATACTTGGTTTTCTTTGTATCTCATTTTATAATTTAAAAACATTATTCTGAGAAGGGATCCCTAAACTTCTGTGGGCTTCACTATGGCATAAAAAGACTAGGAACCCCTGCTATAGAATGTGCTGTGCTGGACTTAGATGCAGGGCATTATGGGAAGATAAGGAAATCAGAGGACAAAGGAAGATAAAGATGACATGTGCTTGAGCAGTCTCTAAGACCACTGAGTGGCTGTTTGCCTGGATGGTAGAGGTGATAGGAGGAGAGGGGCACTCCTGGAAGTAATATTGCTGAATATAGTATATCTGTAGGGATATGTAGGGCTCTATGACTAGTCCACTTAGGTATATGACAAGATTCATACAAGAATTGCATTTTATCTTTCAGATTTCATCGTTTCTTAGATGTTAACAGCCACAAAGTAGAAAAGACAATAGAAGGGTAAGTTAGTTTCATACATATGTATATTCAGGAATATATGTATTTACTTGTAGATCTTTTTATTAATATAAGTTTATAACTACTGTTTTATTTTTTAATATATTTTAGAATTCATGAAAAATTCATCATTCATTCTGATCTCAGCAAAGCTGCTAGTTGGAAGAGATTAACTGAAGAATTTCTAAATGCATCCCTTCTGAGCATAAAGAAAACAAAGGTATGCATTATATTGTGACATCTCCTATGTATTATACTATTTCCAGTCTATTATCATCACCTTTTTTCTATTAACTATTTAAACATTCATTCTATTTTATAATTATCTGCTAATTGGAGCAGAACCTTCTGGAAATTGACTTAAGCATTGTCATCAAACCCAGTGTTGAAAAAGCATGTTTTTGTTTAATTCTCTCCTTAGCTGAACCTTCTCTGGAAATTGAGATCAGAGATCAGCACAAATAATAGTACCATGTGGCTGTCTTAAAACTTTTAAATGGCTTTTCAGCACTTGGTAATAATAATTACTTATGTAATGCTAACCAAATGCCATGTACTATCCTAAGCACATTCATGTTCAGTTGTGGGTCTCTAAGATCACCCTTACACATGATGATTCAGTAGAAGGATTCACAGAACTTTAAAAATGCTGCTATACTCACTGTTAGGTTTTTTATAGTAGAAGGATATGGATTTAAAAATGAACAAAGGGAAAAGATGCATAGAATAAAGTTCAGAAGAAACCAAGTGTGAGCTTCCAGGTGTGCCTTCCCAGTGGAGTTGCATAAGGATGCACTTAATTCTCCTAGTGATAACATATGACAACATGTGCAAAGTGTGCAAACCAAAGAAGTTCCTCTGAGCCTTGGTGTCTAGCATTTTGGTGGGGGTCATTCACATGGATGTGCAGTGCACATGTGGCTGACCATAGCTTTTCAGTCTCCAGCTCCCCAGAGGTCAAACCAAGAACCTCAGGCATAAGAAAATGCATTCTTGTAAGTCACATTGTTAGCATAAGCTAACTAGTCAAACTGATACTGCATGGCCCAAAGCTTCTGGCATACAGAAACATTCTTCTCAGGAAGATATTCCAGGAGCTCAGAGATTATCTCAGGAGCTAGTCAAGGGCCAGTCCTAAAGACCTTTGAGATGTTCAGAGTTTGGGCAACTCAGGCACATGTATTAACTCATCCTCACAATGAATACTGTGAGGTATTCTATAATCGTTAGGGTTTCCCTTTGTCTATACTGTGGGAAGTGGTAAAGAAGAGAGCTTCCTTCTTCATAAGGAAGAGAGCTTTAGATAATTTTTGAAACTATCAATTTAGGGAAAGGCTATAAAAATATTTCTGGAAAAGAGAGCTGCGTAGAGCTCTGAACCCATGCCCTAAAGATTAGAAATACACTTCTGTGTATTATTCCTGCAAGACCACTTTGAAAGAGAAGGTAAATCTTTTTTAGATCTTTTCTTGATTTATTTTATACAGCTCCTTGGAGACTTTAGGATTTACTAATTTAAACCCTATGACACCATAATATTAACTTTTTAAAAAATGGCAGGTCACCTGGGTGGCTCAGTCAATTAGGCATCCAACTTTTTTTTTTTAATGTTCAGTTAACCACTGTGTAGTACATAATTAGTTTTGATGTAGCATTCATTGACTCATTAGTTAAGTATAACAGGCAGTGCTCATCACAGCACATGCCCTCCTTAATATCTATCACCCTGTTACTCCCACAACCCTGCTCCCCTCTGAAAACCATAGATTGTTTCTAGGGATCATAGTCTCTCATGGTTCATCTCCCTCTCTGATTTCTCCCCTTTTGGATTTTCCTCCCTTCCCCTATGGCCCTCTGTGTTATTGCTTATGTTCCATGTAAGAGTGAAATCTGTATGGTAATTGTCTTTCTCCGCTTGACTTATTTCACTTAATATAATCCTCTCCGGTTCCATCCATGTCGATGCAAATGGTAGATGTTCATCATTTCTGATGGCTAAGTAGTATTCTATTGTTATATGTACCACATCTTCTTTATCCATTCATCTGTTGAAGGGCATCTCGGCTCCTTCCATAATTTGGCTATTGTGGACATTGCTGTTATGAACATTGGGGTACAGGTGCCCCTTCTTTCCACTACATCTGTATCTTTGGGGTAAGTACCTACTAGTTCAATTAGTGGGTCATAGGGTAACTCTATTCTAACATTTTGGGGAACCTCCATACAGTTTTCTAGAGTGGCTGTACCAGCTTGCATTCCCACCAGCAGAGTAAGAGGGTTCCCCTTTCACCACATCCTCACCAACAATTTGTTTCCTGTTTTGTTAGTTTTTGTCATTCTAACTGGTATAAGGTGGTATCTCATTGTGGTTTTGATTTGTATTTGCCTGATGGCTAGTGAGATTTGTATTTGCCTGATGGCTAGTGATGTTGAACATTTCTTCATGTGTCTGTTAGCCATTCATATGTCCTTTTTGGAGAAGTCTTCTGGCCCCCCCCTCTTTTTTTTAAGATTTTATTTATTTATTTGACAGAGAGATGACAAGCAGGCAGAGAGGCAGGCAGAGAGAGGGGGGAAGCAGGCTCCCCGCTGAGCAGAGAGCCCAATGCGGGACTCGATCCCAGGACCCTGAGATCATGACCTGAGCTGAAGGCAGAGGCTTAACCCACTGAGCCACCCAGGCGCCCCCTTCTGCCCTTTTTTGACTGGGTTATTTATTTTTGAGTGTGAGTTTGAAAAGTTCGTTATAGATCTTGGATATGAGCCCTTTACGTGTAATGTGATTTGCAAATATCTTCTCCCATTCCGTGGGCTGCCTCTTAGTTTTGTTGACTGTTTCCTTTGCTGTGCAGAAGCCTTTTATCTTGATGAAGTCCCAACAGTTCATTTTTGCTTTTGTTTCCCTTGCCTTTGGAGACGTGTCTTGGAAGAAGTTACTGTGGCTGATGTCAGAGGTAACTGCCAGTGTTCTCTAGGATTTTGATGGATTCCTGTCTCACATTGAAGTCTTTCATCCATTTAGAGTTTATCTTTGTGTATGGTGTAAGGGAATGGTCCAATTTTATTCTTCTATGCGTAGCTGTCCAATTTTCCCAGTACCATTTATTGAAGAGACTGTCTTTTTTCCATTGGATATTTTATCCTGATTTGTCAAAGATTAGTTGACCATAGAGTTGAGGGTCCATATCTGGAGGCTCTCTTCTGTTCCCTTGGTCTATGTGTCTGTTTTTGTGCCAATACCATGCTGTCTTTGTGATCACAGCTTGAAGTCAGGCAAGATGATGCCCCCAGGTATGGTTTTCTTTTTCATCCTTCACTTGGTGATTCTGCATCTTTTTTGGTTCCATACAAATATTAGGATTGTTTGTTCCAGCTCTTTGAAAAATGCCAATGGTATTTTAATAGGGATGGCATTGAAAGTGTGAATTGCTTTGGGGAGGATAGATATTTTCACAAAGTTTATTCTTCCAATCCATGAGCATGGAATATTTTTCAACCGTTTTGTGTCTTCCTCAGTTTCTTTCATAATGTTCTGTATTTCTAGAGTACTGGCCCATATACATAACCCTTTCTGGCCTGCCGTGTGTCTGTGGACAGGTCTGACATTATTCTGATGTTCCTTCCTCTATACATAAGGAATCTCTTCCCCCTAACTGCTCTTAGGGTGGCTTCATTGGTTCTAAGATTTGTGAGTTTTGGTATTACATGCGGAGATTGGTCAGTTCTTCCCGATCTTAGGAGGAGTCCTCTCTGCTTCTAGGACACACATGCTTCTTTACTTCCCCAGATTAGGGAAGTTCTCAGCTACGATTTGCTCCAATATATCTTCTAGTCCTCTCTCTCTTCACCCCCCTCAGGGATCCCAATAATTGTGCCATTGGAATGTTTAATGGCATCATTGATTTCTCTAGGTCTGTTCTCATGGATTTTAAGTTGTTTGTTTCAGACCTCCTCCTGTTCCTTCCTATCAGTTTATCTTCTAGATCACGAATTTGTTCTTCTGCCTCATTTACCCTAGCAATTAGAGTATCTAGTATAGACTCTTTCTCATTCATAGCATTTTTGAGTTCGGCCTGATTAGCTGTCATTTCTGTCCTTAGAGATTCTGTGTTGCCATCAGTGGTTTTCTCAGTGCTAACTATCGTCTTCATAATTGTTACCATGAAGGCTATTTCAGACATCTTGCTTATATCCATAACCATTAGGTCTGCGGGAGAGCCATTGTGTCTCTTTCTTTCTTTGTTTGTAGCTATCATCTTCATAATTGTTACCATGAAGTCTATTTCAGAATCTTGTTTTTGTCCATATCCATTAGGTCTGCGGGAGAGGCCATTGTGTCTGTTTCTTTTCTTTTCCTTTCTTTTATTTCTTTGTCATTCTGTTGAGAGGTGGTTGAGGGGATGTATGGAGTTGAAAATATCAACCACAGTCCAAGAAAGGTGCACCCTGGGAAAATTCAGAGCAATCAGAAGCCACTGTCAAAAAAACCCAGCCAAAATGAAACCCAAGAATAAGATTTACAAAGTTCAAAAAAAAGCAGGGGGATGGTGAGGTGAAGGGGGGCTATAATCTCTCAGTCAAGGTAGGATGTTTCTATTCTTCCTGGGCATATTTTTGTTCTCTTTGTTAGAGAGCACTACTTCCCAGAGTTACAGGGAGATTAAAAATGGTAGTACTGAATAGGGAAAAAAGGACTACATGAAAGCTTATATCTCTATATATAAAAAAAGAAAAAAAAAGTATGGGTGTGAAAATGTACAAGTTAAAAAATTACTATGAAATATATTGTATTAAACATCTAGTTGGAATGATAAGTAGGGAAAAAGAAAAAAAAAAAAACAGAAGAATCATGAGAAAGAATTTTTTAAAAAAGTTGTATCTAAGAAATACACAGGCTACAAGGCAACACCAGGTGCTCAGTATACTATCTTCCCCCTGGTGTTGGGGTTTACAGTTTTGGAGGACCCTTGGGTTGTCTTCCTCTTATTTTTCCAGCCTGTCTTCTCAGGGAGGGGCCTGCCACATTATTTTTCAGGCAACCCTGCTTGGGAGGAGTTGCCCTGCCCCCTATCAAGGGGTTGGGCTTTGTGGAAACTGGTGTTTTGGGCTTTTGTTCTCTGATGGCTTTTGTTCTCTGGCAGCTTTTCTTACCTTTTCAAGGGGTCAGAGCAAAGGAAAATGTCTGCATCCAGACCTCTGCCCCAGAGGAGAGAAGCCACAGTCTGCTCCTCTCTGAATCCTCTGGAACACACAGTTTCCTCCTCTGTAAGCGCCGCTGAAAACTGCAGCCTCCCACAGGTGGTGCACATCCCCAATGATCCTCTCAATGGTCGATCCAGGCCCCCACTTGTCTCTGCCCCTTGTGCCTCCAAAACCATGAACAATCCCAGTCTGGACAGGCGGCAGCAGCTAGCCCCCAGGTCTGCGCTGGGTCTTCCTGGGCATGTGCAGTCACAGAAGCGGTGGTGGCGGTGGGCCCCTTGGGTCTGCGGGCACAGGTCCACACCTGCAGCTGCCCGGGTCTGACATTTGCCCCTTAAGCTCCTAGATTCCGTTTAGATGCTGTTATCAAGCCCTTCCCATGCCACCGCCACTGCTCTGGAAGCTGTCACTGGTCCCCAGGCACAGGATGCCTTTGCATTGAGGTATTGCTTTCCAGTGGCTAGCTTCTGGTATCTCCCTCCCCTTTCTGTTTATCCTCTGACATCTGTCCATGCAGTCACAATTCTGTCCTTCATACCTCTTGACTGATATTCCTCTGCCCCGTAGAGATCCAGACACATAATCTTACATCTCAGGCTAATTACATGGATGTTCAGAGTGGCTTGGTAGATATCTAGCTAAATTCAAGGGACTGGTTGAGATGGAGTCCCCCACTCCTCTGCTATCTTGCCTAGCCCAGGTAATGCATTTTGACATGTTCTTTATGTATGCACATTTGAACTCTAAAAAAGGTTTAGAGATTAGGATTTATTTAGATATAATTCACATTTTCTCAAACTAGAAAAAATATTGGGGACATAATTGACAAGGGGTTATCTTTTCTTAAACTACTTTTGAAAGCTCTCACCAACTTCAGTGATTCATATCTTCATTTTTTGTTTTAAAGACAGATGCACATTATTCCATACTGTCACTTCTTCTGTGTCTATCTGATTCTCCTTCAAACAGCAATTATGTGGAAACACCAAGAGATAAAGGAGTGGGTATGTTGCCAAATGTTTAATATATAACAAAAGTGAAATTGTTTTTATTACTTATCAGACATTTTACAAAAACTTGTAAAGATTTATGAAACTAAAATATTTCTCTTGCTTTGGATAGAGTTGCAAATTGTATAACAAATTTGTATTGCAAATTGTACAAATTTGTATTGCAAATGCAATTTATGTTGCAAATTGTATCACAAATTGCATATTACAAATCATTTAAAATTTTAAGTTCTGACTTTAAACTAGTTTTGATTATATAAAGAGAAAAATCACTTTGAAGATAAAGTTAAATTTTAAAATGTATTAGAATATCAATTTATTGAGTGTTTCAGTATTTTTGAACTTTGTCATCTCTTGAGTGCATTTTATTTTGAATTTTGTTAGACTTTTTTCCTATAGTTTGGGGGTCTTTTCCCCCACATATTTGTGATAATGCTGATGAAATTTTTCTGCTGCATTTTAGAAAAGAAAGATGATTTTGACTGGGGAAGATACTTGATGGAAGGTGAAGAAATTGATCTTGGTCCAAATGTAGACACACCAGTAAGTGGCAATAGTTTTGTTATTGAAAATATAAATATATGCCAAGGGATACATTACTTTTGTGGTTCCTGCCACCCTAGAGCAACTTAACTAAAAATCACTCCTCACTAGAGTGGTTTATTATCAAAGATTTATTAAGATTTTGCATTGAATCAATAGTACTAGGAAGCTGAATGGAATGAAAGTAATTATCCTTGAAGGAGTATCTTTTAACCTTGGAGGTTTTGCCACCAAAAATAATTCCAGGCTATCATAGTAATTTTCAACACATTTAGAAAAAATTGTCATTAGTTGTTTTTGCTTTTTTTCTGAAATTTTCTTAATGTTTTCATCTAAATAGCTCCAGTCACCATACATTCTTAAGAGTAAGATATATTCCCTTTTTAATCAGAATTGGTCTGAAGACAGCGAAGATGAAGATGGTCAGCATCCTTTAAGTAGAGAAGACTCTGGAATTCAGGTGGATAGGACACCGTTAGAAGAACAAGATCAAAACAGAAAACTGGGGCCTTGTGTCAGCTGGAAAGGTACTGTGTATTCTCAGATGCATCATTTTCTTGTGGTAGTACAAGCACACTTTGAGAATCAGTTCTGTGTGGTTTAAGATATGAAAAGCTCTGCCATCCTCATAAATCTTTTTAAACCATTGTAATGTCTAAGAAGTAGCACTACAAAATTAATGTTGAAGTGATTTAGAGTGAAATTCTGTTCTTTTTTTTTTATAGTTCTGAGAACTTTACTTGTCCTAAATATTTCAGTTTGTTTTTTATTGGAGGAGGGTTGACTTTGCTAAAGTTAGGAACCAAATAAAAGGAAAAATGATCGGTACAATTGAATTTTAAATTGCAGTGTTTGAGTTTCAGTGAAGAACTATGAATGGGTAGACTCTAGAAAGAACTGGAAGCAACCTCAGAGATTAGATTATCTAATCCTATTCCTCCTTTTGTAGGTAAGGAAACAAAGTCCTAGTGACATTGGTATTTCTGTGGTCTTGTAGCTGTGAAACTAACCCCAGAAGCTGGGATATGTAACCAGACTGGGATCACTGAACTTGAACTTTGCTAACTGGACAAAGTATGTAAAGCTGATTTAGCATCCTAATGATTTTCTGGATTATTTTTTCTATCCTTTTCTTTTTAATTTTTATATTAGAATTTTATGGCAGAGTGTGGCCATTATTAGTCCATGCAGGAACTTTTAGTTTGGTTTATGTCATCTGTTCTGCTATTTCTAATTCTTGCTCCCCATTCCCTTTCTTGGCCAGCCTAGTTCTAGGTGCCTGTTGTAATGTATTTGATACCTATGTTCTCACACAAGTCACATTCTTATAAAATACACTCTGTTGATCAGTGCTTTCTGTTTTAAAATTATGTGCTGGTATTATTCCATGTGCAGACTTTGTTCTATTATTTATCTCTGTTTTAAACCTGTCTCTGTCAACTCTGTGAACATCTCTACTGTTACCCCTAACTGCTGTATAGGTTCCTGCAGTTTGCAGTACCACATTTAAATTATCACTTCTGCTTTTGCCCCCTCTACTTAGTGCCATGCCCATTATGGACTTGGCCTACAGTGTACTTCCTACTTGGTAAGATCCACCTCTCTGATTCGGGCTGCTTTTGTTTTAATTTGCATTTGTCTGAGTGTTCAGGATAAGTGCTTGTGGCTCCTCAGGTCCTTCAGTCTTGCCCCTTCTGTGAAGTTCCCATTGATGTACCTGTTTTTCTTTTGGGTTTCATGATATCCTTACCAACCCCATCCTTCAGAGTTCCTTGTATATCTAGATATTAATTCCTAGGTGTAGACATTGCAGTTATCTTCTAGTCCCCTTATTATTAACATTTTTCATGAGGTACTTCAAACAAAATCTGTAATATTTTTCACTATTTTGTTGTACTCAGACCTGTAAATTTTTTCATGGTAACGGTTAACATTTAAGTCTTGGTATTTTTTCCTACAAAAACATTCCCTTGTATTTTCCTTCTGTTTGCTTTTTTATAGCTTGTGTTTAGGTCTTCAGTGACCAACAGGTCCACTTTTACATATGAACTGAGATTAAAGGGTCTAACTTACCTTTCTGCAATATCATGAGCCAGTTTTCCCATAAGCATCTAGTAAATAACCCATTCTATCCACATTGTTCTGTGATTCTACTATTATTATATATCAAATTTTCATATATATATATACACATATATATGTATTTCTGAACACTGTGTTCTCTCCCTTCAGTCTGAGTTGCTGAGGAACAGAATGTTTTTGTTTATATGGCTTTATAATGTATTAGAACACAAGAAGGCAAGTTTCCCCATCACCTCCTTTATACTTTTTCAAAATTAGCTTAGCAGCATTATCAACAATGGCCAAACTATGGAGAGAGCCCAAATGTCCGATAAAGAAGATGTTGTAAGTGACAGAGGTAAGATGGCAAGGGAGTAGGAGATCTTAGTTTCCCTTAGGGGATCTTGGTCCCTTAAAAGCAACTAGATGGTTGTCACATCATTCTGAAAACCTATAACCAGAGATCTGAGAAAAGAATTACCACAATCCTACAAATAGAAAAATAACCACTTTTTGTAAGGTAGAAGGTGTAGAGACATGAATCTGAGGTGATATATCCCAAAATAAACCATGGTGGGAGAGACACTCCATAAGCCAGGTACTGAAATGTCTTACAAGCAGCAGAATACAAAATTGAAACTTTTAGAAGTTTGCCTGAAAGGTGCTCAGGAGGCAGAGCAGGGTGGAATCTGAGGTGAGACAGCATGGTCTCAGGATCCCTAGGGTCACAAAAAGAAAGGGAATGCCTGAGTGCAATAGAGATCCCAGGCTTTCGGTGCTGGCTTTCTGCCGTAAACTGCAAGCTGCATGGTCGTGCCACCACCTTCTGACCAGCAAGAGGCAGAACCACAGGGAGACCCTTCTCCCTCCCCCAGGAGGTGTGGTATGGGTACATGCCACAGTAGTCCATAAGTTTGGAAATTCGAATCAGGGTCATCTGCCTGAGATAAAAATGTTCATCACAGGCTGGGTGAACACATAGTTTGGATGGAAGCCAGGGAGACATGAGTGATTGACTCCTCTTCTTTGAGGGCTCACTGACAAGTAGGAGGCATGAACTTTCAGTTCTGGGTCTAGAGATTGGGGCACTACCATTTTCACCCCCCACATCAGTGCAAAATGCCTTCAAGGCACAAAATAGCACTACATAGTGCAGTCTGGGTCTGTATACACTGAGCCTGGCCCCCTGGCAAAGGCGGTGCAGTTCCACCCAGCAAAGACACCAGGGAATCTGCAACAGGCCAGAAGACTAGCAGGAACTTCTGGTAAATAGCAAGTTTACCGATAATACAGAACTGTAAAACTCCAGTTTATATAGCATTTGTGGTTTATTCTTATTATTCCTTAGTCGTTGAGTTTTATATTTTATTTGCCTTTTCAGTTATTTTCTTATTTTATCAATGCTTTCCTTAAGTCATTTTTAATTTTTATTTTTATATTTATGGTTTATATATGTAATTTTATTTTTTGCTTCTTTTCATTGTATTCAACTAAATTTTTATGTATATACATAAGTTTACCTTACCTATTTTAGGATTTATTCTTCTAACAAACAGACCAAAATACACCCAGGATCTAGTTTAATATTCTGTCCAACTTCTTATCTGATTTTATTCCCATTTTTTTTCCTTTTCTTTTCTTTTTGGTTTCTGTTCTCTTCTGATTAGTGTATGTTTTTCTGCTCTCATTCTTTAGTCCTTCAGTTTTATATTTTATTATCCTTTTTAGCTGTTTTCTTATCATATCAATTCTTTCCTTGTGTCTTTTTTAATTTTCATTTTTACACTTAAGGTTTATAAATTTTTTTTTCATTTTTGGCTTCCTTTCATTGTATTCAACCACAGTTTTGTGTATATATAAGTTTTTCTTTCCCATTTTGGGATCTAGTTTCTTCTAACAAACAAAATACACCCAGGATATAGTTTATTCTTCTGTTCAACTTTCTGTTTGATTTATTCTTATTTTTCTTTCTTTTCTTTTCTTTGGTTTCTGTTCTCTGCTGATTTGTATAATGCATATTTTTCTGGTTTCATTGTTGCTGTTTTTGTATCTTCCCTCTCTTTCATCTTTTGTTCTCCGGACATAATGACAAGGTGGAAGAACTCATTCCAAAAAAGAGGACAAAAGGCAGTACTCACTCCAGTTATTTAATCAATATGGAGATAAGTAAGATGTCAGAACTAAAATTCAAAACAATAAAAATAAAGATACTGTCTGGGTTTGAAAAAAGCATAGAAGACAGTAGAGAAGAGGGAATCAGTGATATAGAGGACAAAATGATGGAGAAAAAGGAAAAAGAGAGAGATAAACAACTACTAATCACAAGAGGAGAATTCAAGAGATCAGCAATACTATAAAGCAAAACAATATTAGAATTATTGGAGTCCCAAAGGAAGGTGGGAAGGCAGAAGGTTTATTTGAACAAATTAAAGCAGAGAAATTCCCTAATCTGGGGGAAGGAAATAGGCTTTCAAGTCCGGGAAGCACAGAAAATCACCCTCAAAATCAACAACCTTGACATAAAATAGTGAAACTTAGAAATTTCAGAAATAAGAGAAAATCTTGAAAGCACCTCGGGACAAGAGGTTCTTAACCTCAAAGGGCAGAAACATAAGGTTGGCAGCAGACCTGGCCACGCAGACCTGGCCATTGAGACCTGACAGGCTAGAAAGGGCAGGCATGATATATTCACCATGCTAAACGAGAAAAATAATGCAGCCAAGAATACTTGATCCAGCAAGGCTGTCATTCAGAATAGAAGGAGAGATAAAAAGCTGCCAAAACAAACGAAACAAAAAGAATTTGTGATCACTAAACTAGCCCTGCAAGAAATATTAAAAGAGGTCCTATAAGCATAGAGAGAGCCCAAAAGTAACAAAGACCTGAAAGGAACAAAGACATTATGCAGAAACATTGACATTACAGGTAATAACAATGGCACTAAATTCCTATCTTTCAGTAATTACTCTGAATGTAAATGGGCTAAATGCTCCAATCAAAAGACACAAGGGAACCCTGATATGCTATCTACAAGAGACTCATTTTAGACCCTGTGACACCCCCAGATTGAAGGGGGAGGGGGGCACCTGGGTGGCTCAGTTGTTAAGTGTCTGCCTTCAGCTAAGGTCATGATCCCAGGGACCTAGAATCAAGCTTGACATTGGGCTCCCTGCTCTGCAGGAAGCCTGCTTCTCCCTTCTCCCTCCCCTGCTTGTGTTCCCTCTTTCTCTCTCTGTCAAATAAATAAGATCTTAAAAAAAAAAAGTGAGGGGATAGAGAACCATTTATCATACTAATGTGCATCAAAGGAAAGTTGGAGTAGCAGTCCTTGTAGCAAGTTAGATTTTAAACCAAAGACTGTAATAAGAGATGAAGAGGGATACTGTATCATAATTAAAGGGTTTATCTAATAAGAAAATCTAACAGTTATAAATATTTATACTGCTAAATTAGGAGCAGCCAATTATACAAACCAAATAACAAAACTAGAGAAATTCATTGAAAATAATAAAGTAATAGTAGGGGACGTTAACACTCCACTCATAGCAAAGGACAGATCATCTAAGCAGAGATCAACAAGAAAACAAGGGCTTTGAATGATACACTGGGCCAGATGGACTTCACAGATACCTATTCAGAACATTTTATCCTAAAGCAACAGAATACACATTCTTCTTGAGTGCATATGGGACATTCTTCAGAATAATTAACGTACAGGATCACAAATCAGGTCTCAGCTGGTACCAAGATATTGGAATTATTGCCTGCATATTTTCAAACCAGTGTGCTTTGAAACTTGAACAGAATCACAAGGAAAATTTTTGAAGAAACACAAATACATGGAGGATAAAGAGCTTCCTACTAAGGAATGAACAGGTCAACCAGGAAATTAAAGAAGAATTTAAAAATTCATGGAAGCAAATGAAAATGAAAACATGACAATTCAGAACCTTTGGGAGGCAGCAAAGGTTGTCCTAAGAGGGAAGTATATAGCAATGCAAGCCTTTCTCAAGAAACAAGAAAAGTCTCAAATACAAAACCTAATTTTATACCTGGAGAAACTAGAGAAAGAGCAGCAAATAAAACCTAAATCCAGCAGGAGAAGAGAAATAATATAGATTAGAACAGAAATCAATGAGAGACAAACAAACAAAAAAAAAACAATAAATCAACAAAACAAGGAGCTGGTTCTTTGAAGGAATTAACAAAATTGATAAACCCTTAGCCATACTTATCAAAAAGAAAGAGAAGGGACCCAAATAAATCATAAAGAGATCAGAACCAACATTGATAATACAAACAACAACCAACAACAAAAAAGTATAAGAGAATATTATGAGCAACTGTATTGCAACAAATTAGGCGATCTGGAAGAAGTGGATGCATTCCTAGAAACATAAACTACCAAAACTGAAACAGGAAGAAATAGAAAACCTGAACAGATGCATAACCAGCAAAGAAATTGAAGCAGTAATAAAAAAATCTCCCAACAAAGGAGTCCAGGTCCAAGGGGCCCCCCAGCAGAATTCTACCCATCATTTAAAGAAGGATTAAAACCTGTTCTTCTGAAGCTGTTTGATGAAATAGAAATGGAAGGAAAACTTCCAGACTCAGTCTATAAGGCCAGCATTACCTTTTCTTTTTTAAAAGATTTTACTTACTTACTTATTTATTAAGATTTTATTTATTTGACAGAGATCACAAGTAGGCAGAGAGGCAGGCAGAGAGAGAGAGGAGGAAGCAGGCTCCCTGCTGAGCAGAGAGCCTGATGTGGAGCTCGATCCCAGCACCCTGGGATCATGACCCGAGCCGAAGGCAGAGGCTTTAACCCACTGAGCCACCCAGGCGCCCCAAGATTTTATTTATTTATTTGAGAGAGTGAGTGAGAGAGCAAGCATGAGTGGAGGGTGGAGCAGAGGGAGAGAGAGAAGCAGACTCCCCACTGAGCACGGAGCCCGATGTGGGGCTCGATTTCGGGACTCAGTCCCAGGACTTTGGGATCATACCCTCAGCCAAAGACAGATGCTTAACTAACTGAGCCACCCAGGTGCCCCAGCATCACCTTGGTCCCAAAACCAAAGACCCCACCAAAAAGAATTACAGACCAAATCTCTGATGAAGATGGATAGAAGAATTCTCACCAAGATACTAGCTATTAGGATCCAACAATACATTAAAAGGATTATTCACTAGGACCAAGTGGGATTTATTCCTGTGCTGGTTCAAAATCTACAAATCAGACAATGTGCGTACATCACACTAATAAAGGAAAGGATAAAAACCATACAATCCTCTTGATGCAGAAAAAGCATTTGACAATACAGCATCTGTTCTTGATTAAAAACTGCGCAGTGTAGGGATAGAATACACCTCAGTATCATAAAAGCCATCTACAAAAGCCCACAGTGAATATCATCCTCAAGAGAGAAAAACTGAGAGCTTTCCCCCTAAGGTCAGGAACACAACAGGGATGTCCACTGTCACCACTGTTGCTCAATATAGTACTAGAAGTCCTAGCCTCAGCATCAGACAACAAAAAGAAGTAAGAGGCATCCAAATCAGCAAAAAAGATGTCAGTCTCACACTTCACAGACGACATGACACTCTATGTTGAAAATCCAAAGGCTCCACCCCAAAACTGCTACCTCTCATACAGGATTTCAGTCATGTGGCAGGATATAAAATCAATACACAGAAATCAGTTGCATATCTATACACCAACAATGAAGCAGCAGAAAATGAAATCAAGGAATTGTTCCCATTTACACTTGCGCCAAAAACCATAAGATATGTAGGAATAAACCTAACCAAACGGGTAAAGTACCTGTACTTTAAAAACTATAGTACACTTATTAAAGAAATAGAGGAAGACACAAAGAAATGGAAAAACTTTCTATGTTCCTGTATTGGAAGAACAAACATTGTTGAAATGTCTGTGCTACCCAGAGTAATCTGCACATTCAGTGCAATCCTTATGGAAATAACATCAGTATTTTTCAGAGAAGTGAAACAGACAACCCTAAAATTTGTATGGACTGAGAAAACACCCCGAATAGCTAGAGGAAAGTTGTAAAAGCAAACCAAAGCTGGGGGCATCACAATTCTGGACCTTGAGCAAAATTACAAAGATGTAATCATCAAGACAGAATAGTACTGGCACAAAATAGACATATAGATCAGTGGAACAGAATAGATAACCCAGAAATGGACCCTCAACTGTGTGGCCAGCTAATCTTCCACAAAGCAGGAAAGAATATCTGATGAGAAAAGGACAATCTCTTCAACAAATGGTATTGGGAAAACTGGAGAGCCATGTGTAGAATGAAAGTGGACCACTGTCTTACACCTTCACAAAAATTAACTTAAAAATGGGTGAAAGACCTAAATGTGAGATAGGAATCTATCAAAATCCTAGAGGAGAACACAGGCAGCTCTTGACCTTGGCCACAGCAACTTTTTGCTAGACACATCTTCAAAGGCAAGAGAAACAAAAGCAAAAATGAACTTTTGGGACTTCATCAAGAGAAAAGTTCTGCATAGCAAAGGACAAGTCGACCAAACCAAAGACAATCTACAAAATGGGAGAAGACATTTGCAAATGTCCTACCAGATAACGGGCTGGTATCTAATATCTATAAAGAACTTTTCAAGCTCATCACCCAAAAAACAAATAATCCAGTCAAGAAATGAGAAGAAGGCATGAACAGATATTCTCCAAGGAAGACATACAAATGGCAAACAGCCACATGAAAAAGTGCTCCACATCATTTGGTATCAAGAAAATACAAATCAAAACCACAGTGAGATACCAACTCACATAGTCAGAATGGCTAAAATGAACAAGTCAGAAAACAGTAAATGTTGGTGAGGATGTAGAGAACAGGGAACCCTCTTACACCGCCTGTGGGAATGCAAGCTGGTATAGCCACTCTGAAAAACAGTATGGACGTTCCTCAAAAAGTTAAAAATAGAGCCACCCTAGGGCCCAGCAACTCCACCACTGAGTATTTACCCAAAGGATTCAAACTTAGTGATCTGAAGAGGCACCCACACCCCAGTGTTTATAGCAACCTCACACACACACACTCAGTGGAATACTACTTAGCCATCAAAAAGTGAAATCTTGCCATTCACAGTGACATGGCTGGAATTAGAGAGTGTTGTGCTAAGGAAAATAAGTCAATCAGATAAAGACAATTATATGATTTCACTCATAAATGTGGAATTTATGATACAAAACAAAGTGTAGAGAAGGGAGTTAAAAATAAAATAAGACAAAATCATAGAGGGAAACAAACCATAAGAGACTCTTAACTCTAGGAAGTAAATTGCGGGTAGCATGCTGGAGGTGGAATGAGTGGAGGGATGTGGTGATGAGTATTAAGGAGGGCATGTAATTTAATGAACCTGGGTATTATACACAACTGATGAATCACTAAATTCTACCTCTGAAACAAAATTCTACCTCTAATGCACTGTATGTTAATTGAATATTTAAAAATTTTAGAAGATGTGGCACGCATACACACACACGTACACACAATGGGATATTATTTAACCACCGAAAAGAAAGCAATCTACCATTTGCAATAACATGCATAGAGCCAGAGTGTGTTATGCTAAATGAAATAAATCAGAGAAAGACAAATACCATATGATCTCATTTATATGTGTAACTTAAGAAAGAAAACAGATGAGTGTATGAGAAGGGGGAAAAGAAAAAAAAGGAGAGAGGAAATCAAGCCATTAAAGACTTTTTTTTTAGTGTTCAGTTAGCCAGCACATCATTACTTTTTGATGCAGTGTTCAACAACTCCTTAGTTGCATATATCACCTGTAAGAGACTCTTAATGACAGAGAACAATGAAGTTTGATGGAGGGAGGCAAGTGGGGGTGAGTAGATGGGTGATAGGTATTAAGAAGGGCACTTCTTATGATGAGCACTGGGTGTTTCTTTTAGATAATGAATCACTGAATTCTAATCCAGAAACCAATATTATGTTAAAGTTTAAGTTAAAAAAGGAAAAAAATGTATATACAGTATTTATATATAGTATATGTCATATATAATATAATCTATACCTATATTTAAGTGATTTCAATGTATTAAAACAAAAATACTGCCTTGATTTGTGAACTCTTACTCTTTTTTGTTGTTGTTGTTAAAGATTTTATTTATTTGACGGAGAAAGATCACAAGTAGGCAGAAAGGCAGGCAGAGAGAGAGAGAGAAGCAGGCTCCCCGCTAAGCAAAGAGCCCGATTCAGGGCTCTATCCCAGAACCCTTAGATCATGACTTGAGCCAAAGGCAGCGGCTTAATCCATTGAGCCCCAGGTGCCCTGAACTGTTATTCTTCCATGACATTTTAGAGGCAGTAAATTCTTAAAAATCCAGCTGGAATTTATTGGGATTGCATTGAATTTACATATTTAGCATGGGGAGATTTGACATTTTTACTATGAGAGTATCTACATTAATTCTCATTTTTCATTTTACTAGATTTGGAAAATCTCTTTATAAAAATAGTAAGTTTTGTTAATTTTGATATCTGTTCATAATTTTTGCTGTGAATGATACCTTTTCTGTTTTATTGCTGGTGTACAAGAACACTGTTGGGTTTTGTAAAGTGCTCTTAAATCCAGCATTCTTGCTAAACTTACTAATTATAGTTTGTTGGTTCCATGGGGCTTTTCTCTTTTTTTTTTTTTCTTTCTTGAGACTGAAGAACTTAAGAAAGCTGAAGTTTTAAAGGTGTATCTAGAATTTTTAAGCATTGTTTTCCTCACTGCCCCTCCCAAATTTTAACTGATTATTGGGCAGATTAATATGATGCTAATTTTTGCCATTTGGGATTGGAAATGGGTAAGTTTTTTCATCCTGAGGACAAGTGAAAGTCACATGTTCTTTTTAGAACTGTGATGTTTCATGTATTCATCTATTCATTTAACCAGATTCATTGAGCTCTTGCTGTTCATCAGATGTTATTGGGCTAAAGATACAAAAACAAAAAGCATGATTACTTCCTATGAAGAACTCACAGTCTAGTATGGAAAACTATATTGTTAACAAGTAAATTGTGGTTCCGTGTGGTAAGTGCTATAAGTAAAGTGTAATGATTTAGAGAACCTAAAGGATCGAACAACTTTATCTGAAAGGCAGGAAAGGTTGACTAGAGTCAAGACAATTTAGAAGAATTTATATTTGTGGTCTTGAAAATAATTATTTCTAAAATTTTATTATGCATAAGAAGCCACCTGGAGAAACTTTAAAAACACTGTTTCTGGGGCACCTAACTCAGGGAGTCTGACTTTTAGTAGGTTCAGTTTGAGGTATCTGTATGTTAAACTAACATTTCAGGTGATTCTGAAATCTGTCCTAGATCACACTTTGGAAAACACTGAGATATATGTTTATGAATTAGAATCCTTCTTGAAATCCCAGAACTATTAGATCATTTAACTAAATGATTTTAGTAATATTTGAAAGTAGTGTGGTTCTCAAAAGAGTATTTTGATATGGTAATAGCTTTTTACTATTTTTGGCTGAACTCTTCTTAAAACTGATTCATATTTAATGCCTGTATATTAAATTTTGTACTCATATAGAATTTATTGTTTGTAGAAGTATCTTAAAAGTTATTGGTTTTTCAGGTGAGCGTAAGGGAATGAAAAATAAAATAAGGGGAAATCATAGAGGGAAACAAACCATAAAAGGCTCTTTAACTGTAGGAACAAATAGGGTTACTGGATGGGACGTGGTTGGAGGGATGGTATAACTGAGTGATGGGCATTAAGGATGGCACTTGATGTAATGAGCATTGGGTGTTATATACAACTCTTGCATCACTAAATTCTACCTCTGAAACTAAGAACACACTATATGTTATTTAATTCATTTTAAATTAGAAAAATAAAGTCACTGTTGTTTGGTAATATTTAAATATTTTTTGCACCAAAATTCAGTTTCACAGAAAGCCAACAATATGCAAAGTGATATTTTAAAGAATGAGTTTGGATAGGTAATTATTTGCCTCATAGGAGCTAATGAAAGCCATTAACAAAAGTTTTTAAACATGTTTACCAACATGTGAAAATGTCAGTAAGCAAATAAATGTAAACAAAAATGTAATTTTGAATTGCCAAGATTTTTGAAGCAGGCAAACCACAAATTAGGGGTTGCCTGGTTCTTCATTTAGTCTTTTTTACTTTGATTTTTTTTTTTAATGAAGTATAGTTGATACCATCTTATATTAGTTTCAGGCATACAGCTAGTGACTTGACATTGTATTCATTACAGAATGCTCACCACCAATAAATGTAGTTACCATCTGTCACTATACAAAGTTATTACAATATTTTTTACTATATACCCTATGCGGTAGTCTTCATCCCTATAACTTATTTTATCACTGGAAGTTTATACCTCTTAAGTCCCTTCTACCTGTTTCACTTATCCCCCATCCCTCTCCCCTCGGCAACCACTGGTTAGTTCTCTGTATTTATGAGTCTATTTCTGTTTTTTGTTTGTTTTGTTTTTTAGATTCCACATATAAGTGAAATCATATGATATTTGTCTTTCTCTCTTGACTTATTTCATTTAGCATTAGACCCTCTAGGTCCATCATCATTGTCATGAATAGTGAGACTTCATTATTTTTTATTACAGAATAATAGTTTATTCTCTCTATATATACCACATCTTTTTTATCCATTTATCTATTGACACTCACTTAGGTGACTTAGGTCACTTCCACACCTTGGCTATTGTAAATAATGCTGCAACAAAAATAGAAGTACAGGGGCGCCTGGGTGGCTCAGTTGGTTGGACGACTGCCTTCGGCTCAGGTCACGATCCTGGAGTCCCGGGATCGAGTCCCACATCGGGCTCCCTGCTTGGCAGGGAGTCTGCTTCTCCCTCTGACCTCTCTCCTCTCATGCTCTCTCTCTCAAATAAATAAATAAAATCTTTTAAAAAAAAAAAATAGAAGTACATATATTTTCTCAAATTAGTGTTTTCATTTTCTTCAGGTAAATACCCAGAACTGAAATTACTGTGTCATTGGTATTTCTACTTTAATTTTCTGAGGAAATATTCCATATTGTTTTCTCACACCAACTTACACTCCCACCAGCTGTGCAGAAGGGTTCCCTTTATTCCATATCCTCATTACAACCTCTTATTATTTGTCTTTTTGATACTAGGCATCCTGCCCAGTTACTTCTTATCTTTTTGATACTAGCCCTTCCACATAGCCATTCTGCATAGTAAGATTATAGCTCATTGTGGTTTTGATTTACATTTCCTTGATTTACATTGCCTTCCTACATTTCCTTTGATTAACTTCCTTGAAAGTTAGTAATGCTCAGCATCTTTTCATGTGTCTGGCATCTGCATTTCTTCTTTGGAGAATTGTCTATTCGGGACCTCTGCCCATTTTTTTAATCAGATTCTTTGGGGGTTTTTTTGTATTGGGCTGTATAAGCTCTTTATATATTTTGGATATTAATCCCTTATTGATTGGATATATCATTTGCATGTATCTTATTCTATTCTTTAGGTTTCCCTTTTATTTTGTTGGTGGTTTCCTTCTCTGTGCAAAACTTTTTTATTTTGATATAATCGAAATAGTTTATTTTTTATTTTGTTTCCTTTGCCTTAGGAGACGTATCTAGAGAAATATTGCTAGGGCTGATGTCTAAGAGATACTGCCTATGTTTTGTTTTTGTTTTTGTTTCTGTTGTTTTGTTTTTAGGAGTTTTGTAGTTTCAGGTCTTCATTAGATCTTTAATCCATTTTTTGGTTTATCTTTGTGCTGGTGGTTCAGTTTCATTATTTTGCAGGTAGCTACCCAGGCTTTCTAATTTCATGTCTTTTCTCCATTGTATATTCTTGCCTCCTTTGTCATAGATTAATTGAGTATGTAAGTGTTGATTTATTTCTGGTCTCTCAGTTCTATTCTGTTGATCTTTGTGTCAGTATCATACTGTTTTGATTACTGTTAACTTTGTACTATAGTTTGAAATCTGGGATTGTGATACCTCCAGTTTTGTTGTTCCCTCAAGGTTACTTTGGCTATTGGGGGAATTGTGTGGTTCTGTACAAACTTTAGCATTCTTCTAGTTCTATGAAAAACACTCTTGGTATTTTGATAGGCATTGCATTGACTCAGTAGACTGCTTTGGGTGGTAGTGACATTTTAGCAATATTCTTCCTGGGATGCCTACTGGCTCAGTCAGCTAAACGTCTGCCTTTGGCTCAGGTTGTGATAGCAGGGTAGTGGGATCAAGTCCTGCATTGGGCTCCTTGCTTAGCAGTGAGCCTGCTTCTCCTTCTGCCTACCATGCCCCCTGCTTGTGTTTTCTCTCTCTCTAACAAATAAACAAATGAAATTTTAAAAAAAAAATACTATTCTTCCAATCCATGAGCAGGGTATATGTTTCTATTTGTTTGTGTCATTGTCAGGTCCTTTCATCAGTACTTTTTAGTTTTTAGACTATAGGTCTTTTACCTCATTGATTAGTTTTATTCTTAAGTATTTTACTATTTTTGGTGCAATTTTAAATGGGATTGTTTTCTTAAATTTTTTCTCTGTAAAACACAACAGTTTTCTTTACATTAATTCTGTCTCCTGAAATGTTACTGAATTCATTTATTAGTTCTTTTTCTTTGATCTTTTTTTTTTGGTTTAAATTCAAATAGCCAAGGTATAGTACATCATTGGCTTTTGATATAATGTTCAATGACTCATCAGTTCAGTGTAACACCCAGTGCTGATCACATCACGTGGCCTCCTTATTGCCCATCACCAAGTTACCACATCCCCGTACTGGTCTTCCTTTCTGCAACCTTGAGTTTTTTTTCCTAGTGTCAAGAGTCTCAAATTGTATTTTATTCTTATTTCTTCCCGTTTAGTTTCTCCCCAACCCCTATTGTCCTCTACATTAGTCTTTATGTTCCCCATATGAGTGAAACTATATAATTGTCATTCTCTGACTAATTTCATTTAGCCTAATACCCTCTATTTCCATCCGTGTCAATGTAAATGGTAGCTGTTCATCCTTTTGATGGCTGAGTAATATTCCATTGTGTATATGAGCCACATCTTCTTTATCTATTCATCTGTTGAAGAACATCTTGGCTCCTTTATTGATTTTGGATATCAGCCCTTTATCTGTAATGTCGTTTGTAAATATCTTTTCCCATTCCATAGGTTGCCTTTTAGTTTTGACTGTTTCCTTTGCTGTGCAGAAGCTTTTTATCTTGATGACGTCCCAGTAGTTCATTTTTGCTTTTTTCTTTCCCTTGCCTTTAGAGATGCATCTTGCAAAAAAAAAAAAAAAAAAGTTGCTTTGTCCAAAGTCGAAAATGTTGCTTCCTGTGTTCTCTAGGATTTTGATGGATTCCTGTTTCACATTTAGAACTTTAATCCATTTAGAGTTTATCTTTGTGTATGTTGTAATGGTCCAGTTTCATTCTTCTCCATGTGGCTGTCCAATTTTTTCAGCACCATTTATTGAAGAGACTTTTTTTTTATTTTATATTCTTTGCTGATTTGTGGAAGACTAGTTGACCATAGAGTTGAGATCCATTTCTGGGCTTCTGTTGCATTGATCTGTGTTTCTGTTTTTGTGCCAGTACCATGCTGTGTTGATAATCACAGCTTTGTACTATCACTTGAATTCAGGCATTTTGATTCCCCCAGCTTTGGTTTCTTTTTCAGCATTCCCCTGGTGATTTGGGGTCTTTTATGGTTCCATTCAGATTTTAGGATTGTTTGTTCTAGTTCTGTGAAAAATGTCAGTGGTATTTTGATAGGGTTTGCTTTGAATATGTAGATTCCACTTGGCAGCATACACATTTTCACAATGTTTATTCTTCCAATCCATGAGCATGGAATGTTTTTCCATCTCTTTGTGTTTTCCTTGATTTCCCTTATAAGTGTTCTGTAGTTTCTAGAATGCAGATCATTTACCTCTTAGGTTAGGTTTATTCCTATGTATCTTACCAGTTTTGGTGCAATTGTAAATAGGATCAATCCCTTAGTTTCTCTTTCTTCAGTTACATTGTTAGTGTATAGAAATGCAACTGATTTCTGTGCATTGATTTTATATCCTGTCACATTGCTGAATTACTGTATGAGTTCTACCAATTTTGGTGTAGAGGCTTTTGGGGTTTCCACATACCATCTGTAAAGAGAGAGAGTTTGAATTTTTCTTTACTAATTTGAATGCCTTTCATAACTTTTTGTTGTCTGACTGCTGAGGCTAGAATTTACAGTACTGTGTTAAACAACAGTGGTGAGAGAGTGGACATCCCTATCATGTTCCTGACCTTAGAGGAAAAGGTCTCAGTTTTTCCCCATTGAGAATGATACTCTTGTAGGCTTTTCATCGATGGCATTTAAGATATTGAGGCATGTTCCTTCTATCCCTACACTGTGGAGAGTTTTATTCAAGGAAGCATGCTGTATTATGTCAAATGCTTTCTCTGATCAATTGAATCATATGGCTCTTGTCCTTTCTTTTTTTTTTTAGTTTTTTTTTTTTTATTTACTTGATAGACAGAGATCACAAGTAGGCAGAGAAGCAGGCAGAGAGAGAGAGGAGAAAGCAGGCTCCCCGCTGAGCAGAGAGCCCGATGTGGTGCTCGATCCCAGGACCCTGAGATCATGACCTGAGCCGAAGGCAGAGGCTTAACTCACTGAACCACCCAGGTGCCCCTTGTCCTTTCTTTTATTAAAGTGATGTATCACATTGATTGATACCCAGATGTTGAACCACCCTTACAGCCAAGGAATAAATTCCACTTGGCTGTGGGGAATAATCCTTTTAATGTACTATTGGTATTTGTTGAGAGCATTAATAAGATTGATAAGCCTCTGACCAGACTTATCCAAAAGAAAAGAGAAAGGACCCAAATTAATAAAATCATGGATGAGAGGGGAGAGATCACGACCAATACCAAGGATACAGAAACAATTGTTAGAAATTTTTTATCAGCAAGTGTATGCCAACAAATTAAGCTAGTATCTTGGCAAGTATGTTGGCATCCATGTTCATCAGGGACATTGTTCTGTAATTCTCCTTTTTGATGCAGTCTTTGCCTGGTTTTGGGATCACGGTAAAATGCTGGCCTCATAGAACAAGTTTGGGAGTTTTCCTTCCATTTCTGTTTTTTGAGACAGCTTCAGACGAATAGGTATTAATTTCTCCTGTAAACGTTTGGTAGAATTCCCCTGGGAAGCCATCTAGCCCTGGACACTTGTTTTTTTGGACGTTTTATATTACTGCTTTAGTTTCTTTGCTGGTTATTGGTCTGTTCAGATTTTTCTTCCTGTTTCAGTCTTGGTAGTTTATAAGTTTCGAAGAATGCATCAATTTCTTCCAGATTGCTTAATTTGTTGGCATACACTTGATGATAAAAAATTTCTAACAATTGTTTCTGTATCCTTGGTGTTGATCGTGATCTCTCCCCTCTCATTCATGATTTTATTAATTTGGGTCCTTTCTCTTTTCTTTTGGGTAAGTCTGGCCAGAGGTGTATCAGTCTTATTAACCCTTTCAAAAAACCAGTTTCTAGTTTTGTTGATCTTTTCTGTTTTTCTGGCTTCTGTTATATTGATTTCTGCTCTAATCATTATTTCTACTTGATTTAGGTTTTATTTGCTGTTCTTTCTCTAGGTCCTTTAGGTATAAGGTTAGCTGTGCATTTGGGATTTTTCTAACTTTTTGAGAGAGGTTTGAATGGCTATGTACTTCCCTCTTAGGACCACTTTTGCAGTATCCCATAGGTTTTGAACCAATGAGTTTTCATTCTCATTAGTTTCAATGAATTGTTTAAGTTCTTCTTTAAGTTCTGGTTGACCTGTTTATTCTTTAGTAGGATGGTCTTTAGGGGCCAGGTGTTTGAGTTCCTTCTAAATTTCTTCTTGTGATTGAGTTCCAGTTTCAAAGCACTGTGGTTTGAAAATATGCGGGGAATAATCTCAGTCTTTTGGCTTTTGGTATCAGTTGAGACCTGATTTGTGACCCAGTATGTGGTCTGTTCTGGAGAAATTTCCCTGTGCACTTTAGAAGAATGTATATTCTGTTTTAGGATGGAATGTTCTGTATATATGTGTGAAGTCCTATCTGGTCCAATGTCTCTCATTCAAAGTTCTTGTTTCTTTATTGATCTTCTGCTTGAATGATCTGTCCATTGCTGTGAGTGGGGTGTTGATGTCCCTTAGTATTAATGTATTACTATCAATATGTTTCTTTTCTTTGGTTATTAATTGGTTTATATAATTGGCTGCTTCCATGTTAGGGGCATAGATATTTACAATAATTAGATCTTCTTGTTGGATAGATCCTCTATGTAGGATATGGTGGCCCTCTATTCTCTTACTACAGTCTTTGGTTTGAAATCTTATTTATCTGATATGAGGATTATTATCCCAGCTTTCTTTGGAGGTCCATTAGCACGGTAAATTGTTCTGCATCCTCTCACTTTCAATCTAGAGGTGTCTTTAGGTTCAAAATGTGTCTCTTATAGACACGTATTGATGGGTCTTGCTTTTTATCCAATCTGATATCTGGGGGTTTTTTAATTATTATTATTGGAGCATTCAGTCCATTTTCATTTAGACTAACTATTGGATGATTAAATATTGGGTGGATTGTATTGCCTGTAAAGTACCTGTTTTGTAGATTGTCTCTGATACTTTCTGGTCTATATTACTTTTGTTGTCTCTCTTTGCTTACAGTATTGACCTTAATATTTCTTGCGTGGCTGTTTTGGTGGTCCTATATTCTTCCAGTTTCTTTCTGTCGGGGAAACTCTTTATCTCTCCTTCCATTCTAAATGATACCCTTGTTGGATAAAGTATCCTTGGCTGCTATTTATTCTCATTTAATACCCTGAATATATGTTGCCAGTCCTTTCTGGCCTGCCAGGTTTTTGTGGATAGGTCTGATGTTATGCTGATATCCTCCCTCCATATGTAATAAATCTCTTCCTCCTAGCTGCTCTCAGGATAGTTTCCCTGGCTCTAAGATTTGTAAGCTTCACTAACCTATATCAGGGTATTGATCTATTTGATCTGTTTTTATTGATTTTGGGAGGAGTCCTTTCTGCCTCTTGGACGTGAATGTTTGTTTCCTTCCCCAGAGTAAGGACGTTCTCAGATGTAATTAGCTCAAATAGACCTAGCCCTCTCCACCCTCTCTTGGATCCCGATGGTCTTGATATTGGTTCTTTTCAATGTATCATTAAATTCTCTAAGTCTCTCTTCAGGTGCTATGAGTTGTTTTTCTCTCTTTTCTTCAATTTCCTTCCTTTCCATCATTCTGTCTTCTAGATCCCTTATTCTCTCTTCTGCCCTACTTATCCTATCCAGTAGAGCATCCGGCTAAGACTACATCTCATTGATAGCGTTTTTAAGTCCGCCCTGATTAAATTTCATTTTTGCCCTTAGAGAGTCTGTACTGTCATGTATGCTTTTTTCAAGCCTAGCTATTAGCTTTATAATTGATATCCTGAATTCTGTCTCTGACATCTTGCTTATATCCGTATCCATTAGCTCTGTGGCAAAGGACATTGTCTCTGGTTCTTTTCTTTGTTGAGGGTTCCTCCTCCTAGTCATTTTGTCAAGGGGATGTTGAGTGAATGAACAGGGTTCAAATTATCAACCATGATCCAAACAAAATGCACCCTAGAAAAAAATTCAAAGTGGTCAGAAACTACCACAGATCTGCTTAGCCAAGATGATCCAAAACAAAACAAAACAAAACAAAAAAAAAGGGAGGGAGGAAACTATAATCTCTTGGGGGGACAAAGCAGGGTGATCTGCCTGTTCTTGATTAATTTTTGATTTCTGTGTTAGAAGACACTATATCCCAAAATTGCAAAGAAATCAGAATTTGTATATGGATCAAGATAAAATTGAATAGAGTGAACTAGTATGGGGTATAAATCTATGAAACATAGATGTGGTAGGGAGAGTTAAAAAGTACTTAAAAACATAAGTTGGGAAATAATCTATTTGAAACCAGAAGAGGGTAAAAAAAAAAAAAAAAGTGGAGGGGAGAGGGAGAAAAAAGAAAAACTCAAAAGAAATCTAAAATTCTAGCCTCAAGTATAAATGAGTCATGAGAGACTACTTGAAGCTCAATAAATTATTTTCTCCTGGCACTGGAGTTTTACCGTTCTGTGGGAAATAAGCTTGTCATTCACCTGTTCTTCCAGTCTATCTTCTGGGGGAGGAGCCTGCTGCTCAGCTTCTCTGTGTCTTTGCCTGGGTGGAATTGCCCCACCCCTTGTCAAGGGGATGGGCTGTCTGTGTGGCTTTTGTTCCCTGGCAGCTTTCCACTCCTCTTTAGAGAGTCAGAGAAAATATGGCCATACGGGAGTCTCTGGCCCAGAGCTGCAAGGTTGTGGTGTCCTTTTCTTCAATAAAACCTCCAGATCAAACAGTTTCCACAACTGTGTGTACCAGTCTCCATAGACTCACACTGTTCACACCGCTGCAACTCTCCCCAGGGGAGTTCCAGGGAACCATGAGTGTCTGTGTGCTTTGTACCTTTGCAATTGCAAGCAGCTGTGGGCTTGTGTATGCAGCTGTCTTCTGCAGCTCCCAGGTCATGGTTGGGTGCTGCCCCAGTGTCCTTTTGCCCTGTTGCCCTGTTGTGGGTGCAAGCCATTTCATATCTCCCCTAGGATATTAAACAGCCTGAACCTTCTAGTCCTTTTCAGGGTGCTCAGGCAGAGAGTGGTTTCCCTACCAGCCCAGCTCACAGTTTATGGTGACCAGAGCTAAGAGTCTCTTCTGGGCTCATTGACCATAACCAGTCTCCCTGCTCCACTGCTTGGACACTCTATCAGTTCAGACACCCCATTCTTTCTGAGTCTCCTGGGATCCTGAGACCACAGTGATCCACTTAGAATTCTGCCCTATTCTTCATCCCCTGTGCCCTTTTCAGAAAGGGATATCACTGGAGCAGATTTCTAAGGGTCCCGATTTTGTGCCGGTTTTAAGGGTCCCGGTTTTACCATTTTATGGTGGCCAGCTTATGGAGGCTCCCTCCCCTCTCTGTTTATCTTCTATTTCCTCCCAAAGATTCAAGGTTCTATACCTCCTACCTTGCAAAAAGTGGTTTCTCTGCTTGTAGCAATTCAGATAAATTTTCTTACATCTCAGGTTGAATTCATATGTGTTCAGAATGGTTTGATAGATACCCAGCTAAATTTGAGGGATTAGATGAAACAAAGTCCCCTACTCTGTCATCATCTTCCTCTTCACTTATAGTTCTAATAGTTTTCTTTTGGTGGAGCCTTCAGGGTTTTCAATATGTAGTATCATATCTGCAAATAGTAACAATTTTACTTATTCCACACGGATTTGGATGACTTTTAGCTCTCTCTCTTCTGGTTGCTATGGCTAGGACTTCCAGTATTATGTTGAATAAAAGTTGCAAGTCTTGTTCCTTATTTTAGAGGAAAAGCTTTCAGCTTTTCACCTTTGAGTATGATGTTACTTGTGGGTTTTTTTATATCCAGCCTTTATTATGTTGAGGTATGTTCCCTCTAAATTACTTTATTGAGAATTTTTATTATGAATGGATGTTGAATTTTGTCACATGCATTTCCTGCTTCCACTGAGATCATCATATGAGTTTTATCCTTCATTTTGTTAGTGTGTGTCGTATGGATTGACTTGCAAATATGTATCCATCCTTGCATTTCTGGGGAAAAAAATCTACTTGATCATGGTGGATGATCCTCTTAATGTATGCTGAATTTACCTTGCTAGTATTTTGTTGAGGATTTTTGCATTTGTGCCCATCAGGGATATTGGCCTGTAATTTTAGTTTGTAGTGTCTTTATCTGGTTTTGGTATCAGGGTAATACTGGCCTCATGGAATGAATTTGGTATCATTCTTTTTTTTTTCTATTTTGAAATAGTTTGAGAATAATAATTATTCACTGTTCTTTAAATGTTTGGCAAAATTACCTGGGAAGTTGTCTGGTACTAGACCTCTGTTTATTGGGAGTCTTTTTAATACTGATTCAATTTTGTTACTAGTAATTAGTCCATCCAGATTTTCTCTTTCTTCCTTATTCACTGTTGGAAAATTGTATGTTTCTAGGAATTTATTCATTTCTTCTGGGTTGTCCAGTTGGTTGGCATGTAGTTTTTTTTTAAGATTTTTATTTATTTATTCATGAGAGAGAGAGAGAGGCAGAGGGAGAAGCAGGTTCCCCACTGAGCAGGGAACCTGATGCTGGACTTGATCCCAGGACCCCAGGATCATGACCTGAGCCGAAGGCAGACACTTAACCATCTTAGCCACCTAGGTGCCTGGCATATAATTTTTCTTAATAATCTCTTATAATCCTTTATAGCTATGTGGTTTTGATTTAACTTCTCTTTCATTTCTGATTTTATTAATTTAAATTTTTTCTTCCCAATTTTTTTTTTTTTTTTTTAGGATTCTGGCTGAAGGTTTATCAATTTTTTTTTATCTTTTCAAAAACCAGCTTCTAATTCCATTAGTCTTTTCTGTTGTTTTTTTAGTCTCTATTTCACTTATTTCTATTGTAACTTTTATTGGTTCTACTAACTGGATTTTATTTGTTCTTGGGTGTTTTTTTTTGTTTTATTTTGTTTTGTTTTTAGTTAAGTATAAGGTTCAATTGCTTATTTGAGATTTCCCTTTTTTTTTTTAGGAAAGCCTGTACCATTATAAACTTCCCTCATAGAACTACTTTTATGACATCCCACAGATTTTGAACTCTTACCTTTCCATTTTCCTTGTCTGCATGTATTTTTTACTTTTCTCCGTGATCTCTTCATTGACCCATTGGTTGTTTAATTACATGTTGTTTAGCCTGCATATGTGTGCAGGTTTTTTTCCAGTTTTCTTTAATTAATTTCTGTTTTCATGCTGTTGTGCCCAGAAGAAAGATACTTGATATGATTTCCATCTTAAATTTATTGGGACTTGTTTTGTGGCCTAACATAAGATCTGTCCTGGAGAATGTTCCATGTACCCTCAAGAGGAAAGTATATTTTGCTGATTTGGGATGAAATGTTCTGCATGCATCTATTAAGTTCATCTGATCTGTTGTGTGGTTCAAAGCTGCTGTTTCCATATTGATTTCCTGTCTGAATGATCTATCCATTGATGTAAATATGGTGTTAAAGTCTCCTACTGTTATTGTATTATTGTCAGTTTCTTCCTTTGCTTTAGATTAGGTGCATAAATATTTGTAATTGTTAAATCCTTTTGTTGGCAATTGATCCCTTTATCATTACATCATTCCCTTTGTCTCTTATTACAGAATCTGTTTAAAAAGTGTTTTCCCTCATGTACATATTGCTGCCCCAGCTTTTTTTTTTTTTTTTTTTTTTTTTTTTTTTATTTTTTTTCCTTTTTTTCTTTTTTCTTCCCCAGTTTTTTTTTTTTTTTTTTTTTTTTGTCTTTTGTCCTTTGTCTTACATTTACATTTACATGGAGTATCTTTTTCATCCTCTCATTTTTGGTAGTCTGAATGTGTCTTAGGATCCAAAGTGAATCTCTTGGAGGCAGCATATAGATGGGTCTTGTTTTTTTATCCATTCAATTATCCTGTGTTTTTTGATTGGAGTACTGACTCCATTTACATTTGAAGTAATTATTGACAGGTATATAGGTATATACAAAGTCATGTTCCCATTTAGTCAGTTGTTCTGTTTGTTCTTGTGGTTCTTTCCTGTTCCTTTCCTCTCTTGCTGTCTTCCCTCGTGACTGATGACTTTCTTTAGTTTTATGAAACTTGGATTCTTTCCTCTCTTTTTTTGAGTATATCTTTTTTATATTTTTTTGGTTTTTGGTTACCATAAGGTTCATATATAACATCCTAGGTATATAACATTCTGTACTTAAATTGGTGGTTGCTTAAGTTTGAACACATTTGAAAGGCATATTTTTACTCCTTAATGTTTTATATATGTCATATTTTACATCTTTTTATTTTATGAGTCCTTAACTAATTTTTATGTAGTTTACTACTTTTGTCTTTTCAACTTTCATACTAGCTTTATAAGTGATTGATTTACCAACTTTATTGTTTACCAGTGAAATTGTTTTCCTTTCATAATTTTTTTCTACTCATAGGCCAGTTTAGTCATGATGAACTACTTTAACTTTTGTTTTAGAAAATATCTCTCCATCAATTCTAAATGATAATCTTGCTAGGTAGAGTATTCTTGGTTGTGGTTTTTTTTTCTTTCAGCACTTGGAACACACATATAATGTCACCCTCTTCTTATCTGTAGGGTTTCTGCTGAAAAGTCAGCTGATAGTCTTATGGGGTTCCACTTGTACAAAACTAGTTGTTTTTCTCTTACTGCTTTTAAGAGCCTCTCTTTATCTTTAATTTTTGACGTTTTCCTTGTTATGTGACTTGGCATGATCCTCATTGGATTCATCTTTTTTGGGGTTCTCTGTGTTTCTTGGACTTGGATGTCCATTTCCTTTCCCAGGTTAGGAAAGTTTTCAACTATTATTTTTTTCAAGGTTTTGCTCCTTTTCTTCTCTCTTCTCCTTCTGAGATTACTATAATATTAATGTTAGTATGCTTATTGTTTCAGCGGTATTTTAACCTATCCTTGGTGGGCTTTTTCTTAATTCTTTTTTTCTTTTTGCTGTTCAGCTTAAATACTTTCCAGTATTCTGTATTCTAGGTAGCTGCTTCATTGTTATATGTCCTCTAATCTGCTGCTGATTCCTTCTAATATATATTTTATTTAAGTTATTGTATTCTTCAGCTCTGATTGGTTCTTTTTGTATTTTCTGCCTCTTTGTTGAAGTTCTGAGTTCCTCCACTCCTCTCTCAAGTCCAGTGAGGCTCTTTATGATTATTACTTTCAACTCTGTCAGCTAGATTGCATATCTCTATTTCATTTAGTTCTTTAGTCTTGTTCTCTCATTTACTTTTTTAAAGACTTGTTTATTTTGGAGAGAGAGAGAATGGAAGGAGGAGGGGTAGAGGCAGAAGGAGAGAAGCAGACTCCCCACTGAGCATGGAGGCTGATGCAGGGCCCAATCTTATGACCCTGAGATCATGACCTGAGCCAAAGTCAAGAATTGGACACTTAACTGACTGGGCCGCCCAGGGGGCCCTTGTTCTTTCATTTGGAGCATATTTCTTTGTCTCCTCATTCTGTTTTACTTCCTGTGTTTGATTCTATGAATTAGATGGAACAGCTACATCTCCCAGTCTGGAAAGTATGGCCAAGTGTAGGAATATCCCCTGCATAGACTGTGTATGCCTGGCAACTTAGGCTGGCTGGCTGGAACTGTAGCAGGTACAGGCTAGGGGAGTGAGGGCACTCTGCATCAGGGACACCCTGATGGACAGGTGAACAGCCACAAACCTAGCTGCTCCACATAGGGGGTATCATTTCAGAAAATCTGCTGCTGGACCAAGCACAGGCCAGGGAGTCCCCGAGGTGCTCCACATCAGGGCCATTTTGGCAAGGGGGTTGGAGCTATAGTCAGTGCAGGCTATGGTTGTTCCATTACGTACTACACGGGGATAGCCTTATTGGGAGACTAGAGCTGGGATGGTACAGGCAGAGGTACCACCTTGGGTATGCAGCTGGAGTTGGTGTGGACTGGGTACCCAAGACTCACCAAGGTAACAGGCCACCTGAAACACCCAGACTCTGCTCCCATCTGTATATCAAGGTGGAGAAGGTGGTGTTCACCAGCACCTCTGATCTGGAGAGAGTTCTAGCTATTTCTCTGCAGTTTGGTGGACACTCGGGTAGGAAAAGGGTTTCCATCACTTCTAGTATAGTTGTCCTTTAATCTGCAGCTTTTTTCTGTGACCTAGGGTGGCAACTCTTCTACTGGTCCCTCAGTACTATCTCTCCCTACTGCATTTCACCGCATCAGAGATCAGATTCCTATCATTACTATGTTTCTGTCTCTCCTACCCCTCTCTCTGTGGTCCCTCTGTCTTTTGTTGTGCAGAAGCTGTTCAATCAGCCCTGTTCTTCAGGAGGAATTGCTCTATATACAGGTATACATTTGGTGTGTTTGTGGGAGGAGGAGTTCAGAGTCTTCCTGCACTGCCATCTTGGACTCCTCTCCCATTAGTTTTTTTATATAAATGATGATTATCGGCTATAGTTTTATCTCATATAAATTCTTTTATCTTGTATTTTCTTTGTGACACATTAATGGTATCTATTCTGGCCAGGCCTCTAGTCTGCAGAGGAAGCATCAGCAGTCAGAACAACTTTCCTGGAGTGGGTCTCAGTCTAAGAGGGTTGCACCTGAAATTCCTCTGTTAAGTGTGTTGGGTTTTGGTATAGGTTCTGGGTGTGTGGTCTTTATCAAATTAAGACAATTTCCTTCTATTCCTGTTTCTCTAGGAGTCTTTAATCATAAATATTGAACTTTATCAAGTGTTTTTTATCTGTGAGATATATAATCTTTCTCTTTTGTTCTCTTCCTACATAGATAGATTTTGATAGTGAATCATCCTTGAATTCCTGAGCTGAATTCTCATAATGATTCTGTTACTTTTTACTACATTTAAAAAAATAAGCTCTATGCCCAATGTGGGGCTCAATCAAACTCAAGATCCTGAGATCAAGAGTCATATGATCCACCAACTGGGCTACCCTGGTGATCCTGGGTTAGCTATTCTTTAATTTAGGATTTTCCATTTTGATTCCATGAACTTTTTTTTCTGTCTATCTGGTTTTAGAAGCAAGGTTATTTAGCCTTATAATATTAATAAGAGATTCTAATTCTTTAAAGCTTACTACCAGTCCTGAGGGTTTGGGAGTTCTCGAGAACATCTTTGGTTACCATTTCAATTTCTTTCATGATTATTGAACTATTTGAATATACTGTTCATGTCTTCTTATTCATGGGATCATTTAAAATTGAGTAATTTTTTTCTTTATAGCCAATGATATTTAATTACATTTTGTATGGGCATTTCTATATATATGTATATATAAAGAGCCTTTTTCTTTTTTTTAATTTAAATTTTGTTAGTTAACATACAGTACAATATTGATTTCTGTGGTAGAATTCAGTGATTCATTACTTTTGTACAACACCCAGTGCTCATCACAAGTGCCCTCTTTAATACTCATCTAACCCATCCCCCACCCATCTCCCTCAACCCTCAGTTTGTTCTCTATTGTTAAAAGTCTCTTATGGCTTGTTTTCCTCCTTTTTTTTCTGTTCCCCCTTCCCATATGATCATCTGTATTCTTTTTTAAATTCCACATATGAGTGAGATCATACGGTATTTGTCATTCTCTGACTTATTTCACTTAGCATAATACACTCTAGCTCCATCCACCTGCTGTTAATGGCAAGATTTCATTCTTTTTTATGGTTGAATGATATTACATTGTGTATAGATACCATATCTTCTTTATCCATCAGTTCATCAACATTTGAGTTCTCTCCATAGTTTGGCTATTGTTGATAATGCTGCTATAATTGTCGGGGTGTCATATACCCCTTCGAATCTATATTTTTATATACTGGTAAATACCTAGTAGTGCAGTTGCTAGATCATAGGGTGGTTCTATTCTTAACTTTTTGAGGAACCTGCAAACTGTTCTCCAGAGTGGCTATACCAGTTTGCATTCCTACCAACAGTGCAAGAGGGTTCCCCTTTCTGTATCCCGGACAACACCTGTTGTTTCTTCTTGTGTTGTTAATTTTACCCCTTTCTGACAGGTGTAATGTGGTATTCCATTGTGGTTTTGATTTGTATTTCCCTTATGATGGTGATATTGAGTATCTTTTCATGTGTCTGTTAGCCATCTGGGTGTCTTGTTTGGAAACAGGCCTATTCATGTCTTCTGCCCATTTAGTAATGTATTATTTGTTTCATAGGTGTTGAGTTTGATAAGAAAAAGAGCCTTTCTCAATTGACTATTTGAATGGAGTTATAAATCCAGAATTATGGCATAGTTGCTCAAGTGTTTTTTTGTTAATTCTTATAATTTAAACTTTTTAAATATCCTTCCAGTAGATGAGACAGATGGCCGAAGCTGGCTGGAACAGCATGTGGTTCATCAGTACTGGACAGCCAGATCCTCAAGGTTTCCTCATAGTTTACATTTGCACTCCAATTTAGCTGCTGTCTGGTAAGAAGCTAAGTTTTTCATTTAATGTGTTAATAGAAGTTTTTATATTTTAATATTTGCTTCTGATCTATGATTTAAATAGAAAACTTCCCTGAAATTTAAAAAAGTTTTAGCAATTCTAATTTAACACATTTTCAGTTATTTATTTTTAAAATGAGATTATTATTTAGTTATAGTCTGTTTTTTTATTTGTTACTTTCAAAGCTAATGGATGGGTATCTAATGAATTAGGTCATCTATTTGATTTCTTTTTTATTATTTATTTATTTATTTATTTTAAGATTTTATTTATTTATTTGACAGACAGAGATCACAAGTAGGCAGAGAGGCAGACAGGGGTGGGGGGGGGGAAGCAGGCTCCCCGCTGAGCAGAGAGTCTGATGCAGGGCTTGATCCCAGGACCCTGGGACCATGACCTGAGCTGAAGGCAGAGGCTTTAACCCACTGAGCCACCCAGGCGCCCTGATTTCTTTTTTAAAATGTAATGCACCTACTGTAAAAATACAATTACTGTTTTTCTAAAACAAAACACAGTTTTAAACACTTGGCTAAATCAGCAAAGAATATAATAATTGGAATTTTTGGGGGTTGCCTGGGTGGCTCAGTTGGTTAAGCATGTGCCTTTACTTCCAGTCATGGTTCCAGCGTCCTGGGATTGAGCCCTGCATCAAGCTCCATGCTCAGCAGAAAGCCTTCTTCTCCCTCTCTCCCCACCTCACCACCCCCACCCCCAGCTTATGATTTCTCTACCTATTTCTCTCTCTCTGAAATAAATAAATACTATCTTCTTTAAAAAATTGGAATTGTTCTGAAAGTACTTCTCTGAGAATAATATTATGGTTGACATGTAGAAATGAGTATGGGAGGGCATTTAAAACATATTATTATGTTCATTTGCTTATTGATTACTGCTTAAATTACCACTAAATGCATATATTTCTCAACACAAGTAATTTTACTTCATGAGAAACGTTTTTATTGACATCTGATATTTGCTGTCTAATAGGGACCAACACTTGTATAGCAGTGACCTGTTATATGTTCCAGATGACAGAGTTTTTGTTACTGAAACACAGGTTATTCGAGAAACCTTATGGTAAGACCTATTAAGCTAATTACTAGTATAGAAGACTTTCTTACTAAGAGGCAGAATTTTGGTTTTTTAAGGAAAAGTATTCATTGTTTCTTCACATGCATACTAGAAAGAGGCCATTGGGTTTAACCCAAAACTGTTTCTAATGGGCACCTAAAGCATAAATTGCGGGACTGAGAAAACCTGAACTTCGAAGTCAGTTGTAGAGATTGTGGGAATTTGATGTTTACTTCTTTTCTGTTTTAAATCATGCAGTATGCTATTTAATTAGATTACACTATTGTTATTTTTTTAATTACTCAGTTCAACTGAGTAAACAAAAGACTCCTAGTTTGCTAGGCAGAGTATGTCAGTGAGAGCCTGTGTCCTATACCTGGAAGCCAGGAATCTAAAATTTACATTGTAGAAAAAAAAAAAAGAAAGAGTTTAAATTGTTTTCACATAAAAATAAAAATGAGAAATGCAACATGTGGTGCTAGTACTACTAAGATTTCCAGATTCTGGTGCTCTCAGCCACAAAGGATAATATTGACATTCATTTTTTCTTTTCCTTTCTTTTTTTCTTTTCTTTTTTTTCTGATACTTCTACAACTTCTGTAGCTTTATTTTTTTAAATCAATTAGCCAACATATAGTACATACTTAGTTTCAGATGTAGTGTTCAACAGTTCATCAGGTGCATATAACACCCAGTGATCATCACATCATGTGCCCTCATTAATGCCCGTCACCAAATCACCCCACCCCCCAACCCACCTTCCTTCTAGCAACCCTCAGTTTGCTTCTTATAGTCAAGAGACTCTCATATTTCTCCCTCTCTGATGACTTCCCATTCAGTTTTCCCTCCCTACCCTGTGATCCTCTATGATGTTTCCTGTACTCCACATATGAGTGAAATTACATGATAAATGTCTTTCTCTAATTTCGCTAGCATAATATTCTCCAGTTCATTCGTGTTGATGTAAATAATGTGTTCATCCTTTCTTATGGCCAAGTAATATTCCATTGTATATACATACCACTTCTCCTTTATCCATTATCCATTCAACTGTCGGGAGACATCTTGGCTCTTTCCACAGTTTGGTTATTGTGGACATTGCTACCAGAACACTGGGGGTGTAGGTACCCCTTCTTTTTACTCCATCTGTAATTTTGGGGTAAATACCCAGTAGTGCAGTTATACATCCTGAGGAGATAAAGTATCATGTCATCTGTGGAGAGAGAGTTTGACTTCTTCTTTGCCAATTTGAATGCCTTTTATTACTTTTTGTTGTCTGACTGCTGAGGCTAGAATTTACAGTACTGTGCTAAACAACAGTGCTGAGAGTGGACATCCCTGTCATGCTCCTGACCTTAGAGGAAAAGGTCTGTTTTTCCCCATTGAGCCAACAAATTAAGCTAGTATCTTGGCAAGTATCTTGGTGAGTATGTTGGCATCCATGTTCATCAGGGACATTGGTCTGTAATTCTTTTTGTTGGAGTCTTTGCCTGATTTTGGGATCACGGTAATGCTGGTCTCATAGAACAAGTTTGGGAGTTTTCCTTCCATTTCTGTTTTTTGAGACAGCTTCAGGTGAATAGGTATTATTTTCTCCTGTAAATGTTTGGTAGAATTCCCCTGGGAAGCCATCTGGCCCTGGACACTTGTTTTTTTTTGGATGTCTTATATTACTGCTTTAGTTTCTTTGCTGGTTATTGGTCTGTTCAGATTCTTCTTCCTGTTTCAGTCTTGGTAGTTTATAAGTTTCGAGGAATGCATCCATTTCTTCCAGATTGCTTAATTTGTTGGCATACACTTGATGATAAAAAATTTCTAACAATTGTTTCTGTATCCTTGGTGTTGGTCGTGATCTCTCCCCTCTCATTCATGATTTTATTAATTTGGGCCCTTTCTCCTTTTTTTTTTTTTTTTAAGATTTTATTTATTTATTTGTTAGCGAGAGAGAGAGAGCACAGGCAGAGAGAGTGGCAGGCAGAGGCAGAGGGAGAAGTAGGCTCCCTGCCAAGCAAGGAGCCCGATGTGGGTCTCGATCCCAGGATGCTGGGATCATGAGTTGAGCTGAAGGCAGCTGCTTAACCAACTGAGCCACCTAGGCATCCCTCTCCTTTCTTTTTGATAAGAAGCTAGGGATTTATCAATCTTACTAATTCTTTCAAAGAACCAGCTTCTAGTTTCTTTCATTTGTTCTACTGTTCTACTGTTCTTCTGGTTTCTATTTCATTAATTTCTGCTCTAATCTTTATTATTTCTCTTCTCCTGCTTGTTTGGGGCTTTATTTGCTGTTCTTTTCCCAGCTTCTTTAGGTTCAGCATTAGCTTGTGTATTTGAGATTTTTCTAATTTTTTAAGAAAGGTTTATATTGCAGTGTCCTCTTAGGACCACCTTTGCTATATCCCAGAAGTTTTGAACTGTTACTTTCATTTTCATACATTTTTATGAATTGTTTACATTGTACTTTAATTTTCTGGTTGACTCATTCACTCCTTAGTAGGATGCTCTATAACCTCCAGTTGCTTGCGTTCCTTCCAAATTTCTGCTTGTGATTGAGTTTAAGGTTAAGGAATTGTGGTCTGAAAATAATAAGGGAATAATCCCAAACTTTTGGTATTGGTTGACACCTGATTTATGATCCTGTATATGATCTATTCTGGAGAATGTTTCATGTGCACTTGAGAAGAATGCATTTTCTGTTACTTTAGGATGCAATTCTCTGAATATATCTGCAAAGTCCATTTGATCCATTATGTCTTTCAAAGCCCTTGTTTCCTTGTTGATCTCTGCTTAGATGATCTGTCCATTGCTGTGAGTGGGGTGTTAAAGTCCCCTTCCATTATTGTATTATTATCAATGTGTTTCTTAAATTTTGTTATTAATTGGTTTATATTATTAGCTGCTCCCAAGTTAGGAGCATAAATATTTATAATTGTTAGATCTTGTTGAAAAGACCCTTTAAGTATGATACAGTATCCCTCTTTATCCCATACTATAGTCTTTGGTTTAAAGTCTAATTTGTCTGATATGAGGATTGCTACCCCAGCTTTCTTTTGATGCCCATTAGCATGATAAACGGTTCTGCACCCCTCATTCTCAATCTGAAGATATCTTTAAGTCTAAAATGAGTCTCTTGTTGAAAGCATATGGATGGGTTCTTGCTTTTTTATCCAATCTGATACCCTGTGTCTTTTGATTGTAGCTTTTAGCCCATTTACACTCAGAGTAATTGTTGAAAGATACAAACTTATTGCCATTGTATTACCTGTAAAGTCCCTGTTTCTTTAGATTATCTCCATTTCTTTCTGGTCTTTTTACTTTTGGGCTCTTCTTTGCTTACAGGATCCCCCATAATATCTCTTGCACAGCTGGTTTAGTGGTTACATGTTCTTTCAGTTTCTGTCTGTCCTGGAAGCTCTTTGTCTCCTTCCATTCTGAATAACAGCCTTCCTGAATCAAGTATTTTTGGCTGCATATTTTTCTCATTTAGCACCCTGAATATATCATGCCAGTCCTTTTTGGCCTGCCAGGTCTTTGTGGATAGGTCTGTTGCCAGCCTAATGTTTCTGCCAGTGTATGTTAAGAACCTCTTGTCTTGAACTGCTTTCAGGATTTTCTCTTTATCTCTGAAATTTGCAAGCTTCCCTATTACATGTTGGGGTGTTAATCTGTTTTTTTGATTTGGGAAGGGGTCCTCACTACCTCTTGGACTTGAATGCCTATTTCCTTCCCCAAAGTAGGGAAGTTCTCAGCTATAAAATTTCTTCAAATATACCTTCTGTCCCTCTTCTTTTTAATTTTATTTCATTTTTTTCAGTGTTTCAAGATTCATTGTTTATGCACCACATCCAGTGCTCTATGTAATATGTTCCATCCTCAATACCCACCACCAGGCTCACCTATCCCCCCACTCCATAACCCTCAGTTTGTTTCTCAGAGTCCATAGTCTCTCATGGTTTGTCTACCCCTCCAGTTTACTCCAGTTTACTTTTCCTTTCCTTCTCCTAATGTCCTCCTTTTTCTTTCTTTTCCCTCACAGACTCCAATAATTCTTTTTTGTTGTTGTTGGCTTTTTTCCCCTAAAATATCACTTATTGAGTACAAATTGCTTACATAATGTAATAAGAGCTTTACATGCTTTATAAATATCTTGGAAACAAATAAGATAAAGTAAAACATTTATTTTTTGTTATGTTAATCACTATATAGTACTTCATTCGTTTTTGATGTAGTGGTCCATGAACCATTTTTTGTGTATAGCACCCAGTGCTCATTACAAGGTGTGCCCTCCTTAATACCCATCACTGGACTACCCCATCCTTCCACCCCCCTCCCCTCTGAAACCCTCAAATTGTTTCCCAGAGTCCATAGTCTCTCTTGGTTTATCTCCCCCTCTGATTCCTGCCCTTCATTTTTCCTTCTCCTAATGTCCTCCATGCTATTCCCTATGTGCCACATATGGGTACTCCTATAATTCTAATATTATTTCATTTTATGGCATTGCTGATCTCTTGATGCCTCTCCTCATGGTCCATTAGTTGTTTTTCCTCTCTTTTCCTTGGCTTCCTTCCTTTCTGTCAGCTTGTCTTCTATGTTACTTATTCTTTCTTCTGCTTCATTGACCCTAGCTGTTAGAACATCCAATTTAGATTGCATCACAGTTAGAGCACTTTTTATTTTGGCCTGATTAGATTTCATTTCTGCACTAAGATTCTCTTGTTTCTTTTATGCGATTTTCAAGCCTAGCTAGTAACTTCATAATTGTTATCCTGAATTCCAGCTCTGCTGTCTTATTTATAGCCTTATTCATTAGATCTGTAGCAGAGAGTATTATTACCTCTTGTTCTTTCTTTTGTTGTGAATTCCTCCTTCTAGTCATTTTGCCCAGAGAAGAATGGATGAGTGAATGAACAAAATAAAAAATATCAACCACAACCCAAGTAAAATACACACTAGACAAATCCTAGAAGGTCAGAAACCAAAACAGAAAAGAAAAGGAAGGAAAGAGAAGGGGCAGAGGAAGAGAGAATATAATCTCAGGGTAGACAAGACAGGGTGATCTACTTGGTTCTGAATGTATTTTGGTCTGTGTGTTAGAAGACACTAGATCCCAAAACTGTAAGAATGGTCTTACAGAGAGAACTTATATACATAAAAGATAGAAATGAATACAGTGAGCAGAACCCAAAATTGAAGAATATGTCTCAAAAAAGCAAATGTAAAAAATGAAAGTTAAAAAAAGGCTTAAAAACAAAGAGCTTGTAAAATAAGAAACTAGTTGAAAAGGGAAAAAGAGAAAAAAATGGAAAATTTTAAACTGAAAGATAAACGGATCATGAGAGAAAACCTCAAATTCTATATACTATTTTCCCCTACCACTGGAGTTCTACAGTCCTGTTTCATCTATAAACTTGCTCTTCACCTGTTCTTCCAGTTGGTCCTCTGGGGAAGGGCCCTGCTGTGCTGAAAGTCAGGTGTCTTTGCCTGGATGGAGTTGCACTGCCCCCTTACCAGTGGGCTGGTCTCAGTGTAAGCTGGTTCTCTGTGTGGCTTTTCTTCCCAGAAGGCTTTCCATTCACCTCTTTAGAGTGTGAAAATAAATATGGCCACAACCCCATCTCCAGCCCAGCTGAAAAATTTCACTATGTGCCAAATTCTGCAGGCTTTACTGTGCATGCCCACACTGATCCTTCTGTGGGAAGGCAGAGGGTTGCTGGGTCACTGTCCTTTGCAGGGCACCCAAACGGAGAGCAGTCAGCAGATCAGGCATTGTAGTTTATGGTGAACTGAGCTGAGAGCCCCCTCCTGGGCTCGCTGACCGCAACTGGTTTCTCCAGTGCTTGGGAACTCTACCAGCTCAGGCACCCCCATTCTTCCTGTCACCCCAGGGATATTGAGCCCAGTGTGTCCCACCTAGGATTCTGCCCCTTTTCATTGCAGCACCTTTCAGGCAGGGATATCTCTCACTGACACAGATTTCTAAAGGTTCTGCTTTTTTGTGCTTGGGGGCTATATCACTTTCTAGTTGCTGACTTTCAGAGGCTCCCTACCCTGCCATTTGTCTTCCGATATATCCCATCAGTTTCATTTCTCCACACCCCTACCTTGTAAAAAGTGTTCGCTTTTCTATTTGCAGAATTCCAGCAATTATTTTCTTGTATTTCAGGTTGAATTAATAGGTGCTTACAATGATTTGATAGTTATCTAGCTTAATTCAGGGAACCAGATGAAATGAGGTCCCTTACTCTTCCACCATCTTTCCTCTCTGAGTACTGACATTTTTGAAAATGGGAAGATCTGTCCAACCCCCAATTCTGAATCTTTCATTAAGATTTCTTAAGCATTGTTTGCAATCACAAGGATGGAGCTAAAAGTGTATTAGGCTAAGTGAATAAGTCAGAGAAAGACAAGTATCATATGATTTCATTCATATGTGGAATTTGGGAAACAACAGATGAATGTGTGGGAAGGGAGAAAAAAAGGAGAGGTGGGGAGGGAAACCTAGTGACTCATAACAATAGAGAACAAACAAGGTTGTTGGAGGGAGATGGGTGGGGAATGGGCTGATAAGGAAGTCGTTATGATGAGTCCTGTGTATTAAATGTAAGTAATGAATCACTAAATTCTACTCCTGAAACCAATATTACACTATATGTTAACTAACTAGGATTTAAATAAAAATTTGTAAGAAAAGAATTTCTTAGGCATTACTATAATGAATATTTTTGTAAAAGATTTTATTTATTTATTTGACAGGGATCACAAGTAGGCAGAGAGGCAGGCAGAGAGAGAAGCAGGGTCCCTGCTGAGCAGAGAGCCCGATGTGGGGCTTGATCTCAGGACCCTGGGATCATGACCTGAGCCGAAGGCAGAGGCTTTAACCCACTGAGCCACGTGCCCCACTGTAATGAATATTTTTGTAAACTTAAAGTACATTCATCTTTTTTATTTCATTTCAGGTTACTTTCGGGGGTAAAAAAGCTCTTTATATTTCACTTGACAGATGGGAAGGTAACTGTGAGAAACAGTATTGTAGTAACTCATTTGACACATGTAAGTTATTTGTATTTATTGAAATAATATTAAATAATAGGATTTATGTAAACTGTTCTGTAACTTTAAAACATTTTGCAATATTAAAATTAATTATGAAATATACTGAAGATCCAAAAGGCAAAATTAAATTGTGCATCTTTACAGTGCTAAGAGAATTCTAAATATTTTTGTTATAGTTACATTTAATTTCATTTTGTGTTTTCTCCTTTTTAATTCTGTCAGTTTTCTATATTGGGAAGCTCTGTACTATAAATTTTTTTTATTGTAGTACATTTATTTACTTTATATGTGTTTTTTAAAAGTATAAGCCAGAGTTCTGTATTCTATAGAAATTAATGCTTGTATTATTTCCTTTGAGTATGAAACTATTTGTTTTATTTTCTTATACTAAGCATACTATTTAAAACAGTCACAAAATAAATATTTTAGTGGGAGAGTATGTATATGAATGTTTATAGAAGGCTTCAAATGTTTGTGGTTTGCTTCTGTTACAGAGCTGTTTACGATCAGTGCTAGAACAAATGGCAGCATATGGCCAGGTTGTGTTTCGACTCCAGGAGTTCATCGATGAAGTTATGGGGCACAGCTCTGAAGGCATGTTACCTGGAAATGGTTCTCTTCCTAAGAAGTTGACTGAAGCTCCCTTTAGGACATACCAGGCTTTCATGTGGGCCCTATACAAATACTTCATTAGTTTCAAAAAGGAACTTACGGACATTGAGAAATACATCATTAATAATGGTATTTATTTAAATTTCCTTTCTTTTTGCTCATAGGACACATAAGTCATATTTTGAATGCCATCTATGTTATTAACTGATACAATGTTTGTAAATAACCTGACAAATAAGTAATATTCATGATCATTTTAAATTTTCATTTTAAGCCATTCATTCTCTAAAAATGCAAATAATACAGAAAGTTTACAGTGAAAATTATTCTTCCTATGCTAGTTCTCCAGCCAAGTACTCAGTTGCTGAGTTGGTTCCCTGAGGCAACCAAGTCTTAAGTTTCTTTTGCATCCTTCCAGGAATAAAGTAAACATATGCAAGCAATGCATATTCATATATACATACCTAGTAGTCCGTTAACTTCTCCTTTCAAATTGTTGTCTAATTTAAATTTTGAGGATTATACCATACAACAATGTAAAGAGCTTCCTCATTCTTTTTTACAAATTGAGTATTTAATTGTGTGAATATATCGTAGACCAGTCCTCTTTTGATGAACATTTAAGTTGTTTCTGAACTGCAGTTGCCAACACTGCTATAGTGATAACCACTTATGTATAAGTAATTGTATACATGTGCAGCAAGTTACAGCATAATTCTTCTTTTCAAGATTTTTTTTACTTTTTTTTATTGTTATGTTAGTCACTATACACAGTACTTCACTTTTGATGTAGTGTTCTGTGATTCATTGTTTGCATATAATACCAAGTGCTCATTGCAGTACACGCTCTCCTTAATACCCATCACTGGGTTACCCCATCCTTCCACCCCCCCCCCCCCCCCACCGCTGAAACCCTCATATCGTTTCCCAGAGTCCATAGTCTCTCATGGTTTTATCTCCCCTTCTGATTCCCCACCTTCTTTGTCCTTTCCTTCTCCTAATGTCCTCCATACTATTCTTTATCTTCCACATATAAGTGAAACCATGTTGTTTTTCTTTGCTTATTTCACTAAGCATAATCCCCTCCAGTTCCATCCATGTCAGTGTACATGATTGTGTATTCATCCTTTCTGATGGCTAAGTAATATTCCATTGTGTATATGTACCACATCTTCTTTATCCATTCACTGTTGAAGAGCATCTCGGCTCCTTCCATAGTTTGGCTATTGTGGACATTGCTGTTATGAACATTGGGGTGCATGTGCCCCTTCTTTTCACAATGCCTATATCTTTGGGGTAAATATCCAGTAGTGCCATTGCTGGGTCATAGGGTAGCTCTATTTGTAGCTTTTTGAGGAAACTCCATAGTGTTTTCCAGAGTGACTGTACCAGCTTGCAATCCCACCAACAGTGTAAGAGGGTTCCCCTTTTTCCATATCCTCTCTAACATTTGTTGTTTCCTGCCTTGTTAGTTTTTGACATTCTAACTGGTGCAAAGTGGTATCTCAGTGTGGTTTTGATTTTAATTTCCCTGATGGCTAATGATGTCAAACATTTTTCATGTGTCTGTTAGCCATTCGTATGTCTTCTCTGGAGAAGGGTCTGTTCATGTCTTCTACCCATTTGTAGACTGGATTATTTGTTCTTTTGGGTGTTGAGTTTGAGATGTTCTTTATACATCTTGAATACTAGCCCGTTATCTGTAGTGTCTTTTGCAAAGATCTTCTCCCATTCCATATGTTGCCTCTTTGTTTTGTCGACTGGTTTCCTTTGCTGTGCAAAAGCTTTTTATCTTGATGAAGTCCCAGAAGTTCATTTCTGGTTTTGTTTCCCTTGTCATTGGAGATGTGTCTTGAAAGAAGTTGCTGTGGCCAGTGTCAAAGAGGTTACTGTTCTGTTCTACTCTAGGACTTTGATGGATTCCTGTCTCACATCGAGGTTTTTAATCCATTTAGTTTATCTCTGTATGGTGTAGGAAAGTGGTCGAGTTTCATTCTTTTTGTACATAGCTGTCAAATTTTCCCAGCATATTTATTAAAGAGACGGTGTTTTTTCCATTGGATATTTTTTCCTGCTTTGTCGAAGATTATTTGACCATAAAGTTGAGGACCCATATCTGGTCTCTGTATTTTGTTCCATTGATCTGTGTGTCTGTTTTTATGCCAATACCATGCTGTTATAGTGATCACAGCCTTGTAATACAGCTTGAAATCAGGCAATGGTTGAAACAGAGTCCCCCAGTCCATCTTGTATCTTCTTCAGTTTCTTTCATAGTTTTTCTGAAGTTTCTAGAGTATACTCTAGATCCTTTACCTCTTTGGTTAGGTTTATTTGTAGGTATCTTGTGGTTTTTGGTACTATTATAAATGAAATCGATTCTCTAATTTCTCTTTGTATAGTTACATTGTTAGTGTATAGAAGAGCAACTGATTTCTGTGCATTGGTTTTGTATCCTGCCACATTACTGAATTGCTGTATGATATCTAGTAAATTGGGGGCGGAGTCTTTGGGTTTTCCACATAAAGTATCATGTCATTTATGAAGAGAGAGAGTTTGACTTCTTTACCAATATGAATACCTCTTACTAGACATCCTAGTACTGTGCTGAACAAGTGGTGAGAGTAGGCTTCCTTGTCATATTCTTGATCTTAACAGAAAGGCTCTCAGCTTTTCCCCACTTGAGAATGATATTCACTGTGGGCTTTTCATAGATAGCTTTTATGATATTGAGAAATATTCCCTTTCCCTACACTCTGAAGAGTTTTAATTAGGAAAGGATACTGTATTTTGTCAAACGCTTTTTCTGCATCAATTGAAAGGACCATGTGATTCTCCTCTCTTCTCTTATTGATTTGTTCTGTCATAATGATTGATTTGTGAATGTTGAACCACCCTTGCATCCTAGGAATAAATCTCACTTGGTCATGGTGAATAATCCTTTTAATGTACTGTTGGATCCTATTGGCTAGGATCTTGTTAAGTATTTTGGCATCCATGTTCATTAGGAATATTAGTCTGTAAGTCTCCTTTTTGATGGGTTCTTTGCCTGGTTTTGGGATCGAGGTAATGGTGACCTCATAGAATAAGTTTGGAGGTTTTCCTTCTGTTTCTTTTTTTTTTTTTTAAGATTTTATTTATTTATTTTACAGACAGAGACCACAAAGTAGGCAGAGAGGCAGGCAGAGAGAGAGAGGAGGAAGCAGGCTCCCTACTGAGCAGTGAGCCCAATGCGGGGCTCGATCCCAGGACCCTGGGATCATAACCTGAGCTGAAGGCAGAGGCTTTAACCCACTGAGCCACCCAGGCGCCCCTGTTTCTATTTTTTAAAACAGGTTCAGTACAGTAGGATTATTTCTTCTTTAAACATTTTGTAGAATTCCCCAGGGAATCCATCAGGTCCTGGACTCTTGTTTTTGGGGAGGTTTTTGATCACTGCTTCAATTTCATTCCTGGTTATTGGTCTATTCAGATTGTCAGTTCTTTTCCTATTTCAGTCTAGGTAGTCCATAGGTTTCCAAGAAGGCATCCATTTCTTCTACGTTGCTTAATGTATTGGCATATAGGTTGTTGATAGTAATTTCCAAACATTGTTTCTGTTTCCTAAGAGTTCATTGTGATTTCTCCTTTCATTCATAATTTTATTAATTTGGATCTTTTCTCTTTTTTTTTTTTGATAAATCTGGCCAGTGGTTTATCAATCTTACTGATTCTTTCAAAGAATCAGCTTCAAGTTTCGTTGATGTGTTCTACTGTATTTCTGGTTTCTAATTCATTGATCTCTGCTCTGATCTTAATTATATCTCTTTTTTATGGGTGGCTTAGGGTCTATTTGTTGTTCTTCTTCTGGTTCTTTAAGGTGCAAGTTAGTTTGTATATTTAGGATTTTCCTTTTTTTTTGAGTTGGGCTTAGATGGCTTTTATTTCCCCCTTAGGACCACCTTTGCCAAATCCCAGAGGTTTTGGACTGATGTGTTTTTGTTCTCATTGGTTTCCATGAATTGTTTGAGTTCTTCTTTAATATCCTGGTCAACCCAAACATTCTTTTTTTTTTTTCTTAAAGATTTTTTATTTATTATTTATTTGACAGAGATCACAAGTAGGCAGAGAGGCAGGCAGAGAGAGAGGAAGGGAAGCAGGCTCCCTGCCATGCAGAGAGCCCGATGTGGGGCTCGATCCCAGGACCCTGGGATCATGACCTGAGCCGAAGGCAGAGGCTTTAACCCACTGAGCCACCCAGACGTCCCAACCCAAACATTCTTAAGCATGATGGACTTTAGTTTCCAATTGTTTGAATTCCTTCCATATTTTTTCTTGTGGTTGGGTTCCAGTTCCAAAGCACTGTGGTCTGAGAATATGCAGGGAATAATCTCAATCTTTTGGTATCAGTTGAGACCAGATTTGTGACCCAGTATGTGGTCCATTCTGGAGAAAGTTCCATGTGCATTTAAGAAGAATGAATATTCTATTGTTTTAGGTTGGAATGTTCTGTATATATCTATGAAGTCCATCTGGCCCAGTGTGTCATTCAGAGTTCTTGTTTCTTTGTTGATCTTAAGCTTAGATGATCTGTCTGTTGCTGAGAGTGAAATGTTGAGGTCTTCTACTATTAAAGTATTATTATCAATATTTTTCTTTATTTTAGTTAACAGTTGGCTTATGTAGTTGCCTGCTCCTGTGTTGGGGGCATAGATATTTATAACTGTTAAATATTCTTGTTGGATAGATCCTTTAAAATGATACAGTGTCCTTCTGTATCTCTTACTACAGTCTTCAGCTTAAAATCTAATTTTGCGGTCATTTGGCATGAAAGATGGTTCTCCATCCCTTCAGTCTGGATGTATCTTTAGGTTCAAAATGAATTTCTTGTATAGAAAACATGGATGGGTCCTGTCTTTTTATCCAGCCTGCAAACTTGTGCCATTTCATGGGAGCACTGAGGCCATTCACATTGAGAGTAATTATTGAAAGATATGATTTTTATTGCCATCATGTTGTCTGTGAAGTCCTTGTTTCTATAGATTGTCTCTGTAAGCCATCTCTGTTACTCTGGGGGCATCTTTCTTCTTTTATAGACCCTCCCCCTTAATATTTCTTACGGGGCCAGCTTGGTGGTCACATAATCTTTGGGTTTCTGCCAGTCTTAGAAGCTCCTTGTCACTCCATCCATTCTGAATGGTAGCCTTGGTGAATAAAGTATTCTTGGCTGCATGTTCTTCTCATTTAGTACCCTGAATATGTCTTGCCACCCCTTTCTGGCCTGCGAGGTTTCTGTGGACAGGATCCTGATGTTCCTCCCTCTGTCCATAAGAAGTCTCTAGGGGAACCTAGCCATTTTCAAGATTGTTTCCTTGGATCTAAGATTTCCAAATTGTACAATCATATGTCAGGGAGTCAGTCTGTTCTCATTGATCTTGGGAGGGGTCCTCTCTGCTTCATCGATAAGAATGCTTGTTTCCTTCTCCAGATTATGGAAGTTTTCAGCTATGATTTGCTCAAGTATATTTTCTAGACCTCTCTCTCTCTTCCCAGCCCTCAGGGATTCCAATACTTCTGACATTGAAATGATTCATTGCATTATTTATCCTATCAGTCTGATCTCTTGGGCTTTAATCTGTTTTTCCCATGCCCCCTTGGTTTCCTTCTTTTCTATCATCTTATCTGCTAGCTCCCTAATTCATTCTTCTGCCTCATTTATCCTGGCAGTCAGAATATCCAGTTAGAGAGCATCTCATTCACAGCATTTTAAGTTCGGCCTGATTAGATCTCGTTTCTGTCCTTAAAGATTCTATATTGTCACTAATATTTTTCTCAAGGCTAGATACAGACTTCATAATTGTTACTCTGAAGTCTGTTTCTGACATCTTGCTTATATCTATATCCATTTGGTCTGTGACAGAGGCCACAGTCTCTAATTCTTCTCTTTGTTGGAGGTTCCTCCTCTAGTCATTCAGTTGTGGGGTGGTTGTGGGGATGTACAGAGTCCAACCACGTACATGAGTCCAACCATGTACAGAGTATTAACCACGACTCAAGCAAGATGCACCTGGTTTAAAGGAACCTTAGGGCTGTCATCATTTTATTCTTCCAGCCTTTCTTCTGGGGGAGGGGCCTCCTCACTGTTACTCAGGCAACCTTGCTTGGGCAGACTTACCATGCCCCTGGGTGGGGAGGTGGGGGAAGGAGGCCCTCTGTGAAAACCATTTTATTTTTAAAGATTTTATTTATTTATTTGACAGAGAGAGGGAGAGATCACAAGTAGGCAGAAAGGCAGGCAGAGAGAGAGAGGGGAAGCAGGCTCCCTGCTGAGCAGAGAGCCCGATGCGGGACTCGATTCCAGCACCCTGAGATCATGACCTGAGCCGAAGGCAGAGGCTTAACCCCCTGAGCCACCCAGGTGCCCTGTTTTTTCTTTCTTTAGGGAAATTAGCTCCTTATGAGATTAAAACCCACCAGTTTGCCATGTCTTTCCATAAGTGACTTAGCATTTATATCACATTCTCAATGCAGATATTCCTTCTTGCTAATGAGTTTGATTTCTTAATATTTTGCAGACACTACAATAACTCTTGCAATTGTGGTGGACAAGTTGTCACCTCGACTGGCTCAGCTCAAGGTTCTGCATAAAGTATTTAGTACTGGAGTAGCAGAAGTTCCACCTGACACTCGAAATGTTGTTCGGGCATCTCACCTACTCAACACACTGTACAAGGCCATTCTCGAGTATGACAATGTTGGAGAAGCCTCTGAGCAAACAGTACGTAAGACATTCATCCTAAGTTGTATAACTCCATTCTGTTCAGCCACAGGAGTGGTGGGTAGCCTATTATAGCTCTTTGTAAAAGTAGTCCTTAAATCACGCTGTGTCAGACAGCTGTTCAGAGTTTTTTTTTTTTTTAATTTATTTATTTGATAGAGATCACAAGTAGTCAGAGAGGCAGGCAGAGAGAGAGGAGGAAACAGGCTCCCCACTGAGCAGAGAGCCCGATGTGGGGCTCGATCCCAGGACCCTGGGATCATGACCTGAGCCGAAGGCAGAGGCTTAACCCACTGAGCCACTCAGGTGCCCCCAGAGTTTTTAAACACTGAAAAAATAAAAAATTATTTTAAAAATTAGCTTCTAAATTCAAGGCCACAAGAAACCAGCTTTTTGGCTTTAATCACAGAGATCATGGAGAGGGTGCAACAAGGACAAAGCAAAACACAAAAGCAAGATTTGAAAAATAGCTAGCTGACTTATATAGATATTTGCAATAGCTCTTTTTTCAATAAAAATACAAATCTGTTATGTAAGGTATCTAGAGTAGTCAAATTTCATAGAAACAAAGAATGGTTCTGCCATAGACTGGGGAGAGGAGAAAAGGGAAGATGTTTAATAGGTACAGAGTTTTAGTTTCTCAGCATATTGCCAGAGATCTGTTTTCACAACAATATAAATATACTTAACACTACTGAATTATATACTTATAAATGCTTAAGATAGTATATTTTTGTGTTACTTTTTTTGGTCACAAGTTTTAAAAAAATTCAAGAGAATGTAATCTAGAAAGCTGCATGTTTGTTTGGATACACATTTTAGGTCTTTCCTACTTTATTGGTAGAACTGTTTTCTTACCATTTTGGTACTGCACTTCACTATAAAATAGGTTGATTTCTTTCAGCTATGCATTTTTTTTCCTATTGGGAGCTATAGTAAAATTAAACCATTTCCTTATTTTTTTTTTTAAGATTTTATTTATTTGTCAGAGAGAGAGCAGAAGCAGAGGGAGAAGGCAGGCAGAGGGAGAGGGAGAGGGAGGCAGAGGGAGACGCAGACTCCCTGGCTGAGCAAGGAGCCTGATATGGGACTCGATCCCAGGACCCTGGGATCCTGACCTGAGCCAAAGGCAGCTGCTTAGCTGTCTGAGCCACCCAGGCATCTCTCATTTCCTCATTTGTAATGGACTTTTTGCTAATAGCGTATGTTAGGTAGGGTAGCTGTACCTGAATTTGGATTATCCAGCTCAGAGCTGTTGTCCCTCTTTAACTTTCACTCTCAAGAGAGTCCTAGTATGGACTACAGACAATGTGGTCATCTCATATTAGGTGAGTTTTCATAAGGATTTGATAGGGTATGTTTTGGATTTTTACTTTCTTTTTGTCAAAACACAGAAATCCGATCACTTTTTAAAAGGTGTTTCAGAGTGGTACCTGGATGGCTTAGTTGGTTAAGCATCTGACTTGATTTTGGCTCAGGTCATAATCTCAGGTTTGTAAGATCAACCCCCCTCCCACCCTCGTCAAGCTCCATGCTGTTCATAGAGCCTGCTCAAGACTCTCTCTCCTTCTCGGTGTCTGCCCCCTCATGTACATGCTCTCTCTCTTTCTCTCCCTCTCTTAAAAAAAAAAAGAGAAGAAGTGTATCAGAAATGTTTAAACTTCATTTTATCCAGAGACAAGGGAGTTCTGAGAATTGACTCTGTCCTCAGGTTTCACTGCTGTTCTCTCTCTGGGTGGAAACGGTGCGACCCTACCTACAGATTGTGGATGAGTGGATCGTGCATGGGCACCTATGTGACTGCGCAAGGGAGTTCATCATCCAGAGGTCAGGTCCCACGCACAGCTTGGGAGATGTGGGGTGCTGCTTGTACCTCTTTTCTCTCACAGGAAAATCATGCAGTTTTGTTAGTTCAGATAATACTGAGGGAGACCAGTGTGAGTGACAGAGTTGTGTTTTTACCATAAACAAGCTCTTTTGCATTTTTATAGGAGATGTCAGGTACCAAAAAGAGTTTCCAGATTTTAATGTCCTTATACAGCTTTTCTTAGCAAATTGTTTTTTTTTAAGTGGTAGTGTGTTTATGGTTCGATGGTACTATAAAAGGCATGTTGCTTTCCATAGAATGAATTTAGGTGATATCAAATGGCTTCAACTAATTCCCATTATAAATTATCGACAGGATAAAAGATATGAAAATATTACAAAAAATATTATTTCTCCAAATTAGCTAGGGTTTTTTTTTCTTTTTTTTTTTTTTATTTAAGCTTTATTTAAACATATAATGTAACCCCACCACCCTCTTAGCTAGGGTTTTTTGTTAACTTTCTTAGTGTAATATTAAATAAAACAATTATGGAAAATCGTAATTCATTTATTATGAGTTCCTCTTCAGTTAGTTGATTTTTCTGAACAGAGTCCTATAAACTGCAATGTAGAACTCTCTTAACTCAGTTTTAAATTATGCAGTCTGTTTAGATATGTGGTTTTTATGGATAGCTATCCATTTAACTTATCAGGAAGGAGAACATTAAGTCCTTACAGCTCTGAAAAGGTAACCCTGTTTATGCAGTGCTCATATAAATTAGGAGGCCTTGTCTGAGTTATGTCTGTCGTTATATTGTTTTTTATTGATTTTACATGATAATTTTTCTGAAAATGGGATTCTGGTTGTTCTTAAAGGGTGATGAGTGAATGCTGTTTCATTGTTAAAAGCAGGTCAGTTAAGAATCTATGTGGAGGGACGTCTGGGTGGCTCAGTTGGTTAAGTGTCTGCCTTTGGCTCAGGTCATGATCCCAGGGTCCTGGGATAGAGTCCTGCATCATGCTTCCTGCACAGCTGGGAGTCTGCTTCTCTCTCTGACTTCTGCTCCTCCTGCTTACCCGCTCGCTCTCTCTCTGACAAATAAATAAAATCTTTTCTTAAAAAAAAAATCTATGTTGAGGGCCACCTAGATGGTTCAGTTAGTCAAGTGTCCAACTCTTGATTTCAGCTCAGGTCTTAATCTCAGGATCTTGAGATCAAGCCCCATGTTGGGCTCCATGCTGGGTATGGAGCCTACATTTAAAAAAAAAAAAATCTATGTAGAAAAAAAGCAGTCTAGAGATTATTTTTGTAAGAAATGACAAAATAGGTAAATTTTTATTCCACCTCTAAAGAGAATCAAAGTAATCATATTGTGTTTAATTCTAATTCAGGAAACTTTCTACTTAGTTAAATTTTACCTGTGCCATTCAGAGTATTTATCCACTTAAAACCCCTGCACCATTTGCCTGAAGATTGCTTCATTTTACTAATAATAGATATTACTGTGTTTTAGAATGTCTGGGCAATGTTCTCAGCTAGAACAGACATATTGTTGTTTTTATGGCAGAAAAGTTGAATTTTATAATTCTTTTGTATCTCTATAGAAACAAAAATGTTCCAGTAAATCACAGAGACTTTTGGTATGCAACTTATACACTATACAGTGTATCGGAAAAGACAGAAAATGAAGAAAAAATGAGTGATAATGCTAGTGCAAGTTCTGGCAGTGACCAGGGGCCCTCCAGCAGGCAGCATACCATGGTGTCCTTCCTCAAACCTGTCCTTAAGCAGATAATTATGGCTGGCAAGTCAATGCAGCTGCTGAAGAACCTGCAGTGTGTGGAGAGCACCACATCCCAGGACACAGCCAGAGGTAACAGTTTCCTTCTTCGTGTATCCCTCAGCATTCAGGCATCTGTTTTCTCTTTACTCTTGTCATCCTGAGAGAGATAGTTATTATTTTGTAGTTTGAAAATTATCAAAGCCTTTTATTTTTGTGGAAATTATGCCCTTGATCAAATTAGTGCTTCTGATTAAAAAGATTGTCCTCACTGGAAACTTTTAGCACTGTGTTTCAAAGTCAGTGATAGCAGTAATAATAAGTTCCACATACTTTTTCCTTAGTCTTGATTCCTTAGAACTGGTTCTTTAAAAAATAATCTTCTGGCATTTCTTAATGCAGTGCAGCATTTAGCTGTTGAGGACCATAAATATAAGCGCTGTTAGATAGGAATTTGTTGGTTTAACAACTCAGACTTGATCGTAGATTTTGAGAAAATCTAGATTTGTTTTAGGTAATACCCTTCAGATTTTATCAACTGACTAAAAAGACCTGAAAGATATGTGACCTTAATTATTTGTTTGTAAGTCACCTTAATGTTACATTACTTTGTATTATTTTATTTAAATAATATTTTCACTTTGCCAAATATTTCTTTTTCGATTGAATAATAATATTTAATGAGCTTCCAGGACCACTGCCAGGAGTGTTTTCCCCAGTAAAATTATGACTCCTGTTAGTATTAATCATAGTGCCATCCACTATAGTGATAACTTTTAAGCATTCTGCTTAGGGTATTACTCTGTTCAGAAAAAAATTAGCTTATACTTTGAATGTTTATGAACTTGACAATTGTCTAACAGGATATAAAATTACTTAGTTGTACTGTACTATAGAAGTAAAGAAACAGGGATAGACTCTCAAAGGCCGAAGAAAAATACCAGGCTATATTAAGATAAAACTACTTAGTATTTCTTAACATTACTTACTATTATATACCAGAACACAGTTCACTGTACATATTTTTTATGTTTCAGATGCAGAAAGAAAAAGCTTATATACCCTGTTTCTGGAATCTGTACAGTCACGTCTTCGACATGGAGAAGATTCTACTGCACAGGTCCTCACTGAGCAGCAGGCGACCAAAGAAAACCTAATAAAGATGCAGTCCATTGCTGAAAGACATCTTGAACTGGATGATGTTCACGATCCACTCCTGGCAATTAACTTTGCAAGGTGATACATACCTGCAAGATTTTGGATGATTGAAATAGAATCGGTGCAGTTACTGTTTAGTAACCATTTATTTCTGCTGGGTAGGGCTTTTCAACTAAAAATAAAAATCTTTGTAGCTTATCCTTTCTAATGAATGGAATGCAAGAAGACATTGCATTCACTTTGGCCTCCTTGTTTGTTAAGTCCACAGACTTTCATGTGCCCTATATCCATTGGGAGTTGCCATTGCTTATACAGAAGATATTTCTTGAAGTCTGGGTGGTGGTGCAGGCATCAGATACACACATACACACACACACACACACACACACACACACACACACACACACCCTGCTTAAAATGCATCTTGGCCCTTCGGTGCTTTTAGGTGCATAGCCTAATGAAGTAAATCATTAATACCCACACAACCCCCTATTATCTAATGGCCATTTCACTGCCTGAGGCCAAGTAGCTAAAAAGACCTACTCAGTACTTGACACTTAAGGCAGAAGTGGCTGAAAAACTTTCATTGAAGGATATTTTGGGGTGAAAAATCTCTTTCTGTAATAGTTGGTACTTTTAGCACTAAATATAAAAATGGGACTCTGAAGTTTTGATTAAGGGAATTCTGTTGACAGCAGCTCATAAAAAGAGACTCACATTTTTTTCTTAAAGGTTGTATTTGGAACAGAGTGACTTTCATGAGAAGTTTGCTGGTGGAGATATATGTGTGGATAGATCATCAGAATCTGTGACGTGCCAGACTTTTGAGTTAACACTGAGATCTTGCCTCTATCCTCATATTGATAAGCAATACCTAGAGTGCTGTGGAAACCTCATGCGAACTCTAAAAAAAGATTACAGGTATAAGGGAGTAGTTCAGATAGCTTATTGTACTTTAAGAACAGTTGAAATTATTTTAAAACCTGTATTTCAAGTTAATTGTTAATTTTAATTGAGTAGGAAATGGGTATTTAGTAAATGGTTTTCTTTTGAGAGAATCAACTAACCAGCAGTGTTTCACACCATTATATTGCAAAATTTAATCCTTTGTATCTGAGACTCAGTGCTTAAAAAAATACAGAAAAAGCTTGTTGCACAAAAATACCCATCAGAAAGTTTGCTGTCAGAGGGAAGAACATGAAATTACTTAGTAATGGATGACTAGTTCTTTAAATAAAAGCATATCCAGGGACGCCTGGGTGGCTCAGTTGGTTAAGCAGCTGCCTTCGGCTCAGGTCATGATCCCAGCGTCCTGGGATGGAGTCCCACATCGGGCTCCTTGCTCGGCAGGGAGCCTGCTTCTTCCTCTGCCTCTGCCTGCCACTTTGTCTGCCTGTGCTCGCTAGCTCTCTCTCCCTCTCTCTCTGACAAATAAATAAAATAAAAATAAAATTTAAAAAAAAAAAAAAGCATATCCAGGTCATGTATGAACTTTACAAAGTTCATGTTATAAATTATGTTTATCCAGAGTTTTAAATAATGTAAAATGTTCTTAAAGCTTAAAAAGCAGGGGCGCCTGGGTGGCTCAGTGGGTTAGAGCCTCTGCCTTCAGCTCAGGTCATGATCCCTGGGTCCCGGGATCCAGCCCCGCATTGGGCTCTCTGCTCATTGGGGAGCCTGCTTCCCCCTCTCTCTCTGCCTGCCTCTCTGCCTACTTGTGATCTCTATCTGTCAAATAAGTAAATAAAATTAAAAAAAAAAAAAACTTAAACAGCAGAATATATAATATGGTAGGAACTATATTTTTTAATGCACAGAAAAAAAGATGAGAAAGAAATACCCCAATATTAACAATAGAAATTCACTATGAATAGCAGGATTTGGACTAACTTTAGTTTGTTTTACTTTTTTGACATTTCCCATCCTTCTACGATGTTATAGAAAAGTAATTTATTTCTTTATGACTATTAAAGGCAACCATATATATAACTCTTTAAAAGTTGTTAATGTTTCTGTTTTTAGTAAATGTAGAATGTAAACCTATTTCAAAATTAGTAGTTTACAAAAACTGGTACTTATCCAGAATTCTGTCTCATGAGTATAAGATCTTTCTGCCGCTTATTTTCCCTCCATTTAGGTTGGTTGAGTACTTGCAGGCCATGAGAAATTTTTTCTTAATGGAAGGTGGAGATACCATGTATGACTTCTATACATCAATTTTTGATAAAATAAGAGAAAAGGAAACCTGGCAGAATGTGTCTTTTCTTAATGTCCAGCTTCAAGAAGCAGTAGGACAACGGTATCCTGAAGATAGTTCACGGTAAAATATAAGAGGCACCTATTTATTTTAAATAATATAAAATTATCCATGCACAACAGATTCTATGTTTTTTTACATATGAATTTTTACATATATGTATTTTCTTCTTCTATGAATTTTTCTTCATGAATTTTTACATATATTATTTAATCCTCACACTAACCTTATGAATTTTGCAATATTATTTTTCATATTATAAAACCAAAGCAGAAGATAGCTAAATGATTTGCCCACTAAATAAAAGAAGATGATAAGATGAGGCCATGTAGGCTGTCAGGGTTTCATGGCCTCCCTCACAAAACTGCAGTCAGTGCTAGCCACTAGGTGTGGCACCTCTCTGTTTCACTGGTCTTGCCCTCCAGCCAGCTGTGCTGGCCCTCTTACATAGGAGTCTTAGGCAATGTTCTAAGACAATGAGAACAAAACCCTAAGAGCTTGCTGAGGCCTGAGCTCCAGGCTTTATAGACCTTCAGTTCCACCACTGAGCTCCAGGCTTTATAGACCTTCAGTTCCACCACATGCTGTTGGTCAAACTGAGTCACAGGTCAGCCCAGGTTTAGGAGTGGAAAATAAATTCCACCACTTACTGGACAGAGTTGCATGTTTTCAAACTGTTATGTCATCCCTAGTGGTCTAGTGGTTAGGATTTGGCTCTCTTAAGCTGTTACGTCAGCTTATGCCCAGCTGTGGAGCTAATCAGCCCTGTCTCCCTATCAGTCTGCCTGCTGAACATTCAACTCACTCAGGTCTGTGGACTGGTACTACCAGATCTTTGTGAAGCAGACTCATCTTCTGCACTGCCTGGCAATCCTTTTTCCTTCTCCATGTCTCTGCTCGGCTTTCTTACTTGGCTCCCTTTCTCGGCTCCCTCACTGGTCCTTCAAAAATAGTAGTCATAATAATGAACATGACATGCCAGACAAAGCATTCTTTTCCTCACAGCCATGCCAGGTTATCAAGCTACTACTTAGTAGCTTCCTTTTATTTTTATGTCATTCTTTTTTATTACCTTTAATTCTTCCTATGGAAGAATTTTATCAGTTATGTGATTAGTAAAAGCAGACTAACAGCTGGATTCTTTTCATAAGAAGGAATTGGTGCTCAGAAACCCCCCAGGAAAAGTTGTTTTTCACTACCAGCAGAAACTCATGGATTTGTTATATTTAATGCCACAGTCTATCACAGTTTTTCTTTTTTTGTTGCTCAGAATGCATTTTTACCCGGAGGGAACCCCTTCATATGACCCTAGTAATTTCAGAGTGTCCTTACTTTCAGGACTAGACAGATGTACCGGCTTATCCTGTGCACCTTCTGCCTTAGGCCTGTACACCTCTCCCAGGAGCACTGGGCCCATCTATTTGGTGGCTTAAAAAGCCCTTTATTGGGTGCCAGAGTATTCATCGGTATTGGATTGTCAGTTCTACTAGGTTTTCTCTGAAATGAAATGTGTAGGAAAAATAAATTAATCATAATTTCATATTGATATTTCCAATTTATATTAAAGATTAGTTTTCACTTCTTTCGTTGTATTTCTTCTCTTGAGTGCTTATTAACACACTGACATAACTAATGGTTTTTTTAATTCTATAATATGTAATAGTTCCAAGGTAACCATAATAGTAACAAGCCCACTGAGAATTTAAATTACTGTTTGTGATTGTTTTCTCTTCTACACTGTCAAATCATCAGAATATTCTCTTTCAAGGTCACTTGGAATAATTCTCCATGTGATTATGCCACCAACTTAACACAGGGTCAAGTTCATCTGTTTTAGTTTATTTTCTACTTTTAGGAACTGCTTTGTTTTGTTTTTTTCATGATTCAATTTTGTTTCTTAATTATGTAAACAGCTGTATATTTCCTAAGTTAATATCATTGGTACAGGGTACTTGGAGGGAGATCTGTCTTTTGTTTCTGTTTCTGCCCTTTTCTTCCCTTTCCTTTAGGCAACTGTTGCATGTTATACAAAAGGTAACGTGCATTGCCCACTCTGGCATCTTTATTTTTCTTATGTTACTAATGTATCTCACACCCACTCCATTTATAAGCTAGAGAGCTTGTCCTTATTCCTTTACAGCTGACTGGCTTTTCACTGTATTCTTTCAATCAGTTGTTCTGTTGGTGGACATTTGGGTTTCTCTTCTTCTGCTGTGCCTATCTGCAGTGACTGAGTAGTCTTATACATCTCACTTCATATTTTTGCCAGTATAACTTTGGAATATATTCCTAGAATAGGATTGCTGGGTAAAAAGGTAAATGTGTATATAATTCTGCTAGCTATTCCCAAATTTCTCTTCATATGGACTGTATTATTTCTGATTCCCACCAACAATGTGTAGAGAGGCTTTCTCCACAGCCTCACCAACAGAATAGGTTGTCAGACTTTTGGAATTTTACCAGTCTGATGAGAAACGGTATCTCAGTATAGATTTCATTTTAATTTTTCTAATAAGAGTGAGCTTTATCATCTTTCTGTATGTTTATTTTTGAATTTTTTAATGTGAACTATCCATATCTTTTGCCACCATTTCTGTTAGTATCAGGTTACTGGTCTCTTATTCTCTCCACTTTTAGAAGCTATTTATATTACATATGTTTCCCAGTTAAACATTTGTCCTTTCATTCTGCTTATGGTATAATAATTTGTTGTTATTTTGTGATACAGATTTTTTTAGTTCTATAACTTACCAGTCTTTTCTCTTACTACTTTTAGATTTTGAGTTAAAGTTTTACCTGGGGCACCTGGTGGCTCAGTTAGTTAGGCAGCATGACCTGCATTTGGCTCAGGTCATGATCCTGGAGGTCCGGGATCGAGTCCCACATCAGGTTCCCTGCTCAGCGGGGAGTCTCCTTCTCCCTCTCACCTCTCCCGTCTCATGGTCTCTCTCTCATTCTCTCTCTCTCTCTCTCAATCTCTCAAATTAGTAAATAAATAAAATCTTTTTTTTTTAAATTTTACTTTTTCCAAAGTTACAAAGAAATTCACCTATCTTTTCTTCTAATACTTGAATAGATTATTTTTACATTTGATATTGATGCATTTGGAATTTATCCAGCTAAAAACATGAGAAATGGACTAGTTTTATCTTTTCCTAAATGACTGATTGGTTCTTATCACTTATTTCTTTTCTTTCCCCATCACTTATTTCTTTAAAAAAACAATCCATCTTTCCTGCATTTGACTTGCCCCTTTATCATTAAATTTTCATATGTACTTGAGTATCTTTCTAGATTTTCCATTCTATTTCCTTATTCTGTTTATTGATGTGCTGATAACATCCTGTTTTAATAATAGGGCTTTCTTGTTTATTTTTCCAAATGTACTTTATTGTCAACTTCTCTGGCTCCACCAAAACAAAAACTCTGATGGTATTTTTTTTTTTTAATTTAAGCTTTATCTGATGGTATTTTTATTGAGATTGCATTCTATTCCTAGATTAATTCAGGAGAAATGAGCCACCGTTCCGCTGTGGCTTCCATATGTTGTAAGCAGTGGTCTGCATCCTCAGGCTTGCTGAGTCTGGCCATCCAGTCTCCCTCTCAATTCCGGCATCAGTGCCAGTGCTGCTTCCCTGCCCTGCCTAGAATCCCCACCTTATAACCCTTCTACATCCCTCTTGCTCTTTCTGTAAACTCCCTGTGGGCCTCGTGCTTCCCACCTGCCTTTGGCGCAGCTTTTCAGTGTACTGCGTCAATACTCCTGCCTGGGACAGTTCCGGTCCCTGTTAATGGCTTTAGTGACCCCTTATGCACCATCAATACCTTTAGCCCAGGTGTCTGCACAGCCAGCAGCTTGTAGCTACACTCAGATGTCATGTTTCCAAAACTGAGCTCATCATTGTCAAGCACCATTTGTTCATCCCAACACCCAAAAGCAGTGTGGCTCGCCCTAGATTCCTTCCTCTGTCTTAGCTCCCACACCTCCCTAGTTGTTCGGTTCTGCCTCCTAGGTAACATTTCCCCTTACTGCTCAGTGCTCACTCAAGAGCTCCTCTCTGACACCTCCTGTCTCTGTGTCTCAGCTTCACTCCCTTCCATTTGACCTGGACAGGGCCACCAGAGTGACTACAGTGTTACCAGCAACTCCCTCCACCAGTTGTATTCAGGCTCCTCATTGGCTCCTTGTAACAGATGGGCTGAGCTCCTTCTGAAGAGAGGGCAAGTTTTACTATCTGGTTCATTTCCCAGCCTCAATTCTAGTATGTGTACACATAAAGACACATCATGTTCTCCTACCAGACTTTTCATTTCAGGAATTTGGAGTATTCTGGTTTGCTGAAGAGCTATGCTCTCCCTGCTTCATAGCTTCCTCCAGTTTTGTGCTCTTCTGTTTGCATGGCCTGGCAATGGTCTGCTCTCTCTCTCTCAAGCAGGACTGCAATACAGTCCTGCTTGGCCTGGATTGGTGCAGCACCGTGTGTCTGCTCTGGGATTTTCTCTGGGTTTATGAACCCCTAGAAGGGGAGAGGGGATTGACTTTCTTTCACTTCCTTGGCATGATGACTGACAAATAAAGTATTCCATAAGAGCCTACTAAGTGCGCAGTGGAGGCACATAACTTACAAGCTAAAAAAAATTCTAACTAGTGCTTGTGACATGGAATGAACTGACTAATTTGTAAGTAACACACTGTGCTTTCCATCTCTGGTTGTAAGGCTGCCTCCCCACCTCCGTGTTACACTTAAAACTTCCATGGTCTGCATCCTGGTTTCATCACTTGATGCCCGTGTAATTGTGGGAAAGTTACATCATTTCCCAGTCTACTTACAGGACTACTGTGAGAATTAAATGAGTAAGGGCAGTTAAGTGCCCATGTGGCGCCTGGTACAAAGATGTTTCCATGCACATTTGTTGCTTCTTTCTTTTGAGAGTCACATTCAAACCAGTGTTAGAAAAAGAGTGGGTTAAAAAAAAAAAAAAAGTGGGTAAAGCAGTGGCCCCACTGCTGTCGACAGACTTGAACACACTGTCCAGGGCAACGAGACCAGTCTCCCTCCACTGCCCTGTTGCCTGAATTTTGTCTGAATTAAGCACCCAGCATGTTACCATTAATTATCTTCTTCCCTGAGGTCATCTTTTTTCCTAACTTACTACATAAGTGTCTCTTCTCTTTCATAGCTAAACCCATTAAAAACTTTGCTCCTCTTACTTCTAAAACCAAATTTCTATTATGGAATACATGATAGAAAACCTTTATTGAAATATTTGCATTCCTTTTATGAAATATGTGTTCTTTGAAATATGATATAAATGTTAAAATGCTGATGGTTTTTTAAAGAATATTTTTATTTGAGCTTAGTACTTTCACAAACTAAAACTGAAATTTCTATGTCTAGTCTGTCTATATCTTATGAAAATGTTGACACAACCAAGAAGAAACTCCCTGTTCATATCTTAGATGGTCTGACCCTGAGCTATAAGGTATGTGCTGATACATTTTGTAAGACTTTTGTTTTCTATTAAAATTACACTGTGCAAGTAATACGTAGGTTACTTTCTACTCTAATGTTCTGTTTTTGTTTTCATAGATCCCATGGCCTGTGGATATTGTTATAAGTTTGGAATGTCAAAAAATTTATAATCAGGTGTTCCTTCTCTTATTGCAAATAAAATGGGCAAAATATAGTCTGGATGTTTTACTATTTGGTGGTAAGATTTGTTTTCAACAGATAAATTATAGTTGCATTTTAGCCCTGAAATAAAGAAATGGGTAATCTTTGGTCATTTTTTATGTATATACACAAGTGCCCAAATGACAAGATTTATAGCAACAGTTTTGCAGCTGTCAAAATTAATTTCCCTGAATGAAATACCAGGGAATTGTACTGTAGTCAGTCTGAAATATAACAGCTTGATGAGGAATTTAGCCAGAATAAATATTCTTAAATTTTGCAAAAAAAATTTAATGAGAGTATTGGGACTTGGCATTTAGTTGTTTTTTTAGTTTTTTTTTTCTTAAGTTGGCATATAGATTTTAATGACAGTGATAAGCGGAACTTTTCACTACTTTACCTTCCAGAGACAATGAAGGTAGGGTCCCTAAAGTGCTTCCTGTAGAGTGCCCTTTACAGGTGATGACCACATCAGAAGTCCCACCCCTGTGCAGCGACACGGGTGCAGTTTGAGTAGATGTTCTTCCCACTTACTCTGCTCTTTCAATATTTTACAGAACTAGCTAGTACTGCTGGAAGACTACAACTGAGAGAAGGATTTTTATGTGAACAAGGCACAACTGCTCAGTTTGGATCACAAAAGGAACCAATAAGACAGCAGATTCATCGTATGTTCCTCTTGAGAGTAAAGCTCATGCACTTTGTGAACAGCTTACACAACTACATCATGACCAGGGTTTGTGTCTGGATTACTTGTGATATATTTATAAGAGCCCACAAAATACTTGTAGACTGTAAATGTAACAATAGTGCATATAAAATATTTGATCATAAAATAACATGACAGTGGGGGAAAATGTTTTTCTAATCATGCCAGAGCACATGCATCTGGAGACTGCTGTCCAGCAGCCTCTTAGGACGGGCATACCCAGAGCTCCTCTTCTGGAATTGCCTTTGGAACTTGCAGTATTGTCTTTTAAACTTTATCAGTGGTGACAGATCTGTCCCTAGAAAATGGCTTCAAATTTTAGTAGCAGCCAGTTACTGTCAGGCTAGTATGGTGTGTAAGGAGGAAGATGCAGCCAGATTATATTTTTTTTTCTTACAAACAAGAAACAACTCATTACAAAGTAAATGAAACTGCTTTTCTTATACATCTTAAAACCAGATCTAGAGGAGGTCTGAAAGAGGAGTTCAGATAGTTGAACAATAGCAGAATTCTAAGAAGAAAGTACTTATTTGGGATTTAAAATGATTGGTTTAAAAAGCAAAACTTATTTGTATACAAGTTCTAAAACTTGTTTTATTTGGAAGAAGTGAGCCTTTGAAGCCTGTGTTTTAGATGTGATGCATATGGCAGAGGTGCTTTCTGCTTACCATGCATTGGCTTTCAGAGACAGCCTTAAACCCTTATTATTGAGAGTATATGGTAGGAGTTTAAGTTTTTGCTTCTTATTTTCTAGTTAAAGTACATCTATGCTCCTTTTAAAGAAGATTATTATAAAAACATTGGAACTTCTGAAAACATATATAAGTTCAATTTACCTGATAATTTTTTAAAAAATGTTTTTTGTATGTGATTTGATGTACTTGCCCCTCCCCACCAGGAACAGTCTATTAGTCCAGAGTAAGGCATTTGTTTACTCTGTGAATGGATTTCCTAAAGAACCGGCCCCCATCATTATTCCAAGATAAGAATGTCAGCCTTTAAAGAAGGCATTTTGTAAATTTTACAGATGTAATTATTGAAGAAAGAATTTGAGAGGAGTAGAAGAGATTGATATAAAGTTTTGTGTCTAGCATACAAGTCCTCAAAGAAGTCTGATGATTAAACTTTTCATCTTTCTCTTCAAGATTCTTCATAGTACAGGGCTGGAGTTTCAACATCAAGTTGAGGAAGCCAAGGATTTAGATCAGTTGATTAAGATTCACTATAGATACTTGTCAACCATCCATGATCGTTGTTTGCTAAGAGAAAAGGTATGTGAGATGGTATCTGCAGATTTGGCCAATGAGGCAGGAATGAAGCTGGCCAAGGGAGGTTGTCTCTCCACTTCAGAATTTTATACTTATTAAGCAAAATAGTCTATCAGAAATGACCAAATTAAGTTACAAATTTGTGCCATATTATAAGAAATTATATCTAAGAGAAACAGATGTGAACTGTATTACAATCATCTAAACCCTGCACTGCACTTATATTCAATTGGAAGATTGTGTCTGCAGTTGTGGAATAATAGTGCTTTAGTCAGGAAGTGCAACCAGCTTAGAATAAACAGGATTAGGTCAGTTTATAGCCATTAGATTACTTGCTCCCTTTTGTTGGTGAATTTAAATGGCCATCCTAGGAAATAGTCACTTGCTCTGTTGGTCAGCTGCTAATACTGCCTATATCACAAATGCATTAGATATGTGGCCTGATTCCAAGTGCACTTATTCACAGCCAGCACCCTTCCATATTATACTGAAGGCTGTCATTGCATTGATGAACTTTTTCTGTGACTCATGTAGATTAAATAAAAGTGTTGGTGTCAGTGTCCAAACATAGTTACAGAGCCTATATTCTGTCTGTGGCTTTAATCTCCAGGTCAGTTTTGTGAAAGAAGCCATCATGAAGGTATTGAATTTGGCTCTCATGTTTGCAGATGGTTGGCAAGCAGGTCTGGGGGCATGGCAGTAAGTATGTAGCTTGTGGAATCTCTACATTGTGACCATTTCAGTTTCCCTTGTAAAACTGGCTTTATGAATGACTGCCTTTCTGTGAGGGCTCACTGAAGAGTGGGCGGCACACACTTTCAGCTCTGGGGCTAGAGAATGGGGTGCTGCCATTTTCATCCCCTGCCCCCATTGGTGCTGAAACCCTTCAGGGAGCAAAACAGCCCCACAAAGGGGAATCCAGAGCCACTAACACTGAGCTTGGCCCCCTGGCAGGGGAGGTGAAATTTCACCACCACAAGGGTACCTGAGAATCAGCACAATAGGCCTCTCCCCAAGATGACCAACAGGAACATCCAACCAGCACCAAATTCACTGATCATACAGAACTGCAAAAGTTCAGCTCGTGGGGAAAACAGTATTTAGCATTTGCAGTTTATTATTCTTTAGTCTTTCAGTTTTATTTTTTCTATGCTCTTTTCTTATTTTTTCAATTATTTTAACTTTTACATGTATGTTTTATATACATATATTTACTTTCTATACATTGTATATTTTACTTTATTTTTTTATTTTACCTTATTTTCATACACACACACACACACACACACACATATATATTTTCCTTTCTTTCCTATTTAGGAATCTAGTTTCTTTTAATAAGCAGACCAAAATAAACCCAGGATCTAGTATTTTGTTTCATTCAGTTCATTTGTGGTTTGGTTCTTTTTCTTATTTTCTCTTATTTTTATTTTCTTCTGGTTTGTTTTGTTATTTTTTTCTGTTATTCTTGTTGGTATTGTTGTCTTTTGTCTTTCTTTTATTCTTTTCTGGACATAAGGACCAGATGGAGAAATTCACCATGAAAGAAAGTACAGGGCGTAGTACTCAATGCCAGGGATTTAAATATGGATATAAGTAAGATGTCTGAACTAGAATTTAAAGTGATTATAAAGATACTGGCTGGGCTTGAAAAAACCATAAGAGACACTACAAAATCTCTTACTAGAGAAATAAAGCTAAAATTTAATCAGACCAAAAATAAAAATGGAGTCTCTAATGCCAAGGATGAATGAGGCAGAGGAGAAGTCAGTGATACAGAAGACAAAATGATGAAAAATAAAGAAGCTGAAAAGAAGAAAGATAACTACTGGATCACAAAGGGAAACTGCAAGAAATTAGCAATTCCTGAAAGCAAAATAATATGCAGATAATAGGGGTCCCCGAAAATGAAGAGAGAGATGGGCAGGTTTACTTGAACAAATTATAGCTGAGAACTTCCTAATCTGGGGAAGAAAACAAGCATTCAAATCCAGGAACTACAGAGAACTCCACCCTCAAAAATCAATAAAAATAGGTCAACCCCTTGACATACAATAGTGAAGCTTGCAAATTTCAGAAATAAAGAGAGAATCCTGAAAGCCACTTTGGAAAAGAGGTCCTGAATCTGCAAGGGTAGAAATATAAGGCTGATGGCAGACCTGGGCACAGAGACCTAGCAGTCCAGAAAGGACTGGCATATTATATAATCAGTGTACTAAATGGGAGAAATATGCAGGCAAGAATATCCAGCAAGGCTGTCATTCAGAATAGGAGAGGTAGAGTATCCAGGAAAACAAAAACCAAAGGAATTTGTGAACACTAAACCAGCCCTGCAAGAAATATTAAAGAGAATCCTTTGAGCAAAGACAGAGCCCAAAACTAACAAAGACCAAGAAGTAACAGAGGCAATCTACAAGTACAGTGACTTTGCAAGTAATACAATGACATAAATTCATATCTTTAAATAATTACTCTGAATTTAAATGGACTAAATAATCATAAGACATAGGGTATTAGTATATAAAAGAACAAGACCCATCAATATGCTGATTATAAGAGACTCATTTTAGATCCAGCAACACCTCCAGATTGAAAGGGAGAGGGTGGAGAACCATTTATCATATTAATGGGCATCAAAAGAAAGCCAGAGTAGTCATCCTTAGGCAAACTAGATTTTCAATCTAAGACTGTAATAAGAGATGAGGGATGCTGTATCATAATTAAAGGGTCTATCCAATACGAAGATCTAACAGTTGTAAGTATTTATGCTCCTAACATGGGTACAGCCAAATATATAAACTGATTAATAACAAAATTGAAGAAATACATTGATGATAATATAATAATAGTAGGGGGCTTTAACACTCCACTCAAAGTAATGGACAGATCATCTAAGCAGAAGATCAACAGGAAACAAGGGCTTTGAAAGACATAATGGACCAGATGGACTTTACAGATATATTCAAAGCATTTCATCCTAAAGCAACAGAATACACATTCTTTTCAAGTACACATGGAACATTGTCCAGAATAGATCACATACTGGATCACAAATCAGGTGTCAGTTGGTACTAGAAGACTGAGATTATGCCATGCCTCTTTCAGACCATGGTGCTTTAAAATTTGAATTTAATCACCAGAGAAAATTTGGAAAGAACACAAACACTTGGAGGTTAAAGAGCATCCTACTAAGGAATGAATGGGTCAACCAGGAAATTAAAGAAGAATTTAAAAAACATGTGGAAGAAAATGAAAACATGACAATTCAAAAACACTTCAGATACAGCAAAACTGACTATAAGAGGGAAGTATATAGCAATACAAGCCTTCCTCAAGTAGCAAGAAAAGTTTCAAATTCAGAACCTAGCCTTACACCTAAAGGATCTGGGAAAAGAATAGCAAATAAAGCCTAAATCCAGCAGGAGATGAGAAATAACAAAGATTATAGCAGAAATCAATGACATAAAAATAAAAAAATAATCAATGAAACTAGTAGCTGGTTCCTTCAAAGAATTAATAAGATTGATAACCCACTAGCCAGGTGATCAAAAAGAAAAGAGAAAGGACCCAAAGCAATAAAATCACGAATGAAAGAGGAGAAATCAGAACCAACACTGAAAAAAACAAACAATTATAAGAGAATATTATGAATAACTATATGGCAACAAATTGGGCCATCTGGAAGAAATGATGCATTCCTAGAAACTTATAACTACCAAAACTAACTAAAACAAGAAGAAATAGAAAACCTGAATAGACCCATAACCAGCAAAGAAATTGAAGCAGTAATCAAAAATCTCCCAACAAGCAAGAGTCCAGGGCCAGATGGCCTCTCAGCAGAATTCTACCAAACATTTAAAGAGTTAATACCTATTCTTCTGAAGCTGTTTGAAAAAAACAGAAATGGAAGGAAAACTTCCACACTCACTCTATGAGGCCAGCATTACCTTGATCCTATAAACCAAAGATCCCACCAAAAGAGAATTACAGACCAAATCTCTGATGAAGATGGATGCAAAAATTCTCACCAAGATACTAGTTAATAGAATCCAACCATACAAATAATACATTAATAAATAAATAATAAATAATAATAAATAAATAATAAAAAATATCATAAGAAAAAGAATCCAACAATACATTAAAAGGATTATTCAGCAGGACCAAGTGGGATTTATTCCTGGTCTGCAGATGTTGTTCAACATCCACAAATCAATCAAGATCATGCACCACATTAATAAAAGACAAGAACCACATGATTCTCTCAACTGATGCAGGAAAAGCATTTGACAAAATAGAGTATCCTTTCTATATTAAAACCCTCAAAAAGTATGGATAGAGAGAACATTCCTCAACATTCAGAAGACCCACAGCTAATGTCCTCACGGGGGGAAACACTCACAGCTTGTCCTCTAGGGTCAGAAACAGGACAGGGATGCCCATTCTCACCACTGTTGTTCAACATAGTAATGGCGGTTCTAGTTTCAACAGTCAAAAAACAAAAAGAAATAAAATATATCCAAATTGGCAAAAAAGTCAAACTTTCACTCACAGATGGCATGATAATCTATGTTGAAAACCTAAAAGACTCCACACAGAAACTGCTAGGACTCATACAGGAATTCAGCAAAGTGGCAGATATAAAATCAATGTACAGAAGTTGATTTGCATTTCTGTATACCAACAATGAGACAGAAGAAAGAGAAATCAAGGAATTGATCCCATTTACAATTGCACCAAAAACCATACGATACCTAGGAATAAACCTAACCAAAGAGGAAAAGGATCTGTACTCTGAGAACTATAGAACACTTAAGAAAGAAATGGAAAAACAATCCATGCTCATGTATTGGAAGAACAAATACTGTTAAAATGTGTGTGCTACCCAGAGCAGTCTACACAATCAGTGTGATTCCTACCGAAACACCACTCGCATTTTTCACAGAGCTGTAGCAAACAATCCTAAAATTTGTATGGAAGCTAGAAAAGACCCTGAGTAGCCAAAGGAATGTTGAAAAAGAAAGCCAGAGCTGGAGGCATCACAGTTCCAGACTTCACACTGTATTACAAACTGTAATCATCAAGATAGTATGGTACTGCCATAAGAAAAGACACACATCAATGGAACAGAATAGATAACCCAGAAATGGACCCTCAACTGTATGGCCAACTAATCAACAAAGCAGGAAGGAATATCCAGTGGAGAAAAGACAGTCTCTTCAACAGATGGTATTGGGAAAATTGGACAGCCACATGCAGAATGAAACTGGACCATTTTCTTACCCCATACACAAAAATAAACTCAAAATGAATGAAAGACCTAAATGTGAAACAGGAATCCATTAAATTCCTAAAAGGGAACACAGGCAGCACCTCTTGCTAGACACATCTCCAAAGGCAGGGGAGACAAAAGCAAAAATTAACTATTGGGACTTCATCAAGATAAAAAGCTTCTGCACAGCAAAAGCTTCAGCAAAACTAAAGGCAGCCTATGGAATGGGAGAAGATATTTACAAATGACATCAGATAAAGGGCTAGTATCCAAACTTAAAAGAACTTATAGGGACACCTGGGTGCCTCAGTCGTTAAATGTCTGGCTTCAGCTCATGTCATGATCCCAGGACCCTGCTTCTCCACTGCCTGCCACTCCCCCTGCTTCTGCTCTCTCACTCTGTCTCTGACAAATAAAATCATAATTTAAAAAAAAAAGAACTTATCAAACTCAACACCCAAAAAACAATCCAGTCAAGAAATGGGCAGAAAACATGAAAGAGATTTCTCCAAAGAAGACATACAAATGGCCAGTAGACACAGGAAAAAATGGTCAACATCAGTCAATATCAGGGAAATAGAAATCAAAACCACAATGAGATACCACCTCATACCAGGCAGAATGGGTAAAAATTAACCAGTCAGGAAGGAACAGATGTTGGCAAGGATGTGGAGAAAGGGGAATCCTCTTACATTGTTGATGGGAATGCAAATTGGTGCAGTCACTCTGGAAAACAGTATGGAGGTTCCTCAAAAAGTTAAAATAGAGCTACCCTATAGCCCAGCAGTTGTACCACTACATATTTATCCAAAGGGTACAGACATAGTGATTTGAAAGGACACATGCACCCCCATGTTTATACTAGAAGTGTCCACAATAACCAAAGTATGGAAAGAGCCCAGATGTACATCGACAGGTGAATGAGCAAAGAAGATATGGTGTGTATACACACACACACACACACACACACACACACACACACACACAGAGTGGTATATTACTCAAACATCAAAAAGAATGAAATCTTGCCATTTGCAACAACATGTGAATGGATCTAAAGGGTATCATGCTAAGCAAAATAAAAATAAGATGAAAAGAGGGAGACAAACCATAAAGAACAACTATAGGGAACAAACTGAGGGTTGCTGGTGGGGAGGTGGGTTTAGGGATGGGGTAACTGGGTGATGGGACATTAAGGAAAGGACTTGAAGTTAAGAACAGTGGATGTTGTATGCAGTTGAGGAATCACTAATTCTACCACAGAAACTAATAATATAGGATATGTTAATTAAATTGAATTTAAATTAAAAATATTTTTTAAACTGGCTTTATTCTCGAAACTCTTTTGTAAAGTACATTCTGGGAGCCTTTTTACATCTTGGTGCAATATATTACATATCACTTATATCACATATCTCATATTACATACCACTTATACTAAAGTAAGTGTTGAAGTTTTTCATTTTAACTAGGCAGCATCAAAAGTGCAGTTTTTTTGAGTTGTAAAACAACTATCTGAAAATTTTAATTGGAACAAGTAGATATTCTTAGATTGCATTCGTGTTTACTTGTGTAGGTTTTGTTAATTATATACACTTTGAAACATATACACAATTAGAGCAAACTGCCTAACAAACTCTGGGTGCCCACCCCCATTCATAACTTGCTGAATTATTTTAAAGCAAATTCAGCATTGTCCAGAATCATAATATAAAGACAGATGCCATCAAGTCAGAGGACAGTTGTGGAGCCAGGAGCTTGCTTTTCATATCTAAAGTACCATCCTCTACTATTAATATACAGTTCAGTAGTTTGTCCCTGTCTTGTTCATAAAGTTAATGATAATGTCTCTGTTACTTCCCTAAAATGAAAGTGCAAGTCTGGTTGACCAGACTGTTGGGATAATAGCTTGTACATGTCAGTAAGGATGTAAGAATTCATGATAGTGTTAATCAAAATTAAAACCTTAATCTATGCTGTTTCAGAATGCTCTGAATAAAGAAACTAAGTGTAGTTTAGAATTCTTTTTTTTGTTTTAGATTTTATTTATTTATTTTGACAGATAGAAATCACAAGTAGGCAGAGAGGCAGGCAGAGAGAGAGGAGGAAGCAGGCTCCCCGCTGAGCAGAGAGCCCGATGGGACCCTGGGATCATGATCCAAGCCGAAGGCAGAGGCTTTAACCCACTTAGCCACCCAGGTGCCCCTAGTTTAGAATTCTTAATTGTAGGATGAAAATAAAATTCTTACTTGCTTTGTTATGGGCTGTCTCAAAGTAGGTAAAACACATTTTTCTTTCCATATCACTGGAATGTAGAAGTGGAAATAATAACAACATTGCTGCATTTGGTTGGCTAAAATTGAATTGTTTCAGTTTCTTCAAAAAGTAAATTGTGAGAAAAACAACACGGAGTGAGGAGGACTTCAGAAGCATTATCAGCCATTATGGTTTATGGAAATTAATTGATCCTGATTCAGACTTAGTGTAGAAGAGTGAAAAATTTCAAAAGCAATGTGAATTTTGAACACTGGTTATTTGATGATATTAAAAAATCATTGTTAAATATTTTCAAGTAAATGATATTGTGGCTGTTTTAAAAGGAGTCTGTATCTTTAATGTATACACACTGAAATATTTATGACCAAAGGGCTATGAGGTCTCAAATTTGCTTCTAAATGTGGTCGGACTGGGCTGTGCACAGAGCCTCTGGCAGTAGATGACTGCTGAGGCTGGATGTGGGTATGTGAGTGTCCTCTGCACTCTCTCCTATGTATGTTCCATATTATCTATAATAAAGTTTTTATTTTTTTAAAGATTTTATTTTTTATAACATTTTATTTAAATTCAATTAGTTAACATATAGTGTATCACTAGTTTCAGAGTTAGAGTTCAGTAATTCATTAGTTGCATATAACACCCAGTACTCATTTCATCATGCGACCTCCTTAATGCCCATCACCCAATTACCCTGCCCTCCCCCCCCCACCCCCCCCCCCAGCAATCCTCAGTTTGTTCCCTATAGTTAAGAGTCTCTGATGGTTTGTCTCCTCTGATTTCATCTTACTTGATTTTTCCTTCCCATGTTTTAATAACTTTAAAATGTAGGGTTTTATATCTTTAATGTATTCATTGTTTCAAAAAGAAGATACACAAATGAAAAATACAGTAATGTGTAATGGAAAACAGAACATCCCCTTTCATCCCAGCTTTGGAACTCCATACCACCCAAAAAGCATAGTTTTATGTCATAATGACTTTCCTTCAAATATTTGGAAAGTATATATTTTAAAGTGGGGGAGGAAATTTTATATTTCATAATCTTTAGACTTAGGAAATTAAACTGAAGTACATTTGAAATTAATCCAAAGGCATTGTAGCCTACCCTTAACCCTTTATATACTTACTAAATTGAAATTTACTTTCTTTCCTAGAATGGAATCTATAGAGAAAATGGAGTCTGATTTTAAAAACTGCCATATGTTTCTTGTAACCATTTTAAACAAAGCTGTCTGTAGAGGATCCTTTCCCCATCGTGAGTATACCATGTTAAATTATTAACCACTTTTATATTTTCTTGTAGCTAAGGCTACAAGAAATTTTGGTACTGTTTTGGTACTAATCTCATGAAGAATTAAAAATTTTCACCATTTCCAACATAGAAAATCTCAGCAGTTGTGCCATGCTTTGACTTGTTTTTTCAGAATTACAATGTGGTGAGTGAATATTGGATGTAAAACGCTGAGACTAAAGATACTGCTTTTTAGTATATGATATGTTACACTAGTAGATTTCTAGAACTATTATTAAGTAAAGCAGATGGCATACTAGATCTCAGTCATATTTTACTATTATGTGTAGATTTTATAATTATTTCTTTTCAAAAAATAAGCATTGGGGTTTGTTGTGGGTTTTTTTTTTTTGGCATGTAACAGTTCAAAATAACATGTGAGGAGACAGGTCTGTGGATTGAGTCACAGGGAGAAGAGAACTGTTTCATTTGTAGAAACAAAGGACTAAGTAATATCTCTTTGAACAGCTTTTTTTTTTTTTTAAAGCATACAGGGTTAATCTCTTTCCTTTTTCTGTATTCTAATCATGATGTACTAATTAAGAATAGCTGAACATTTAAAAAAATACCGTTAGAAACATGTTAGAGGAAACACTGACTTATTTGTCCATTTTTGCACTGAGGATTGTTACACAAATAGGATCCATTCATAGGTTAGAACATAGCATTTTGTTATGAACTGACTCCAGATTCTATGACATAGGGGACAACTGTGATTTGTTCAGTGAAATGCCAGGTGTTATGTTTTCAACAGTAATTTGAAATACAAAATAAATGCTACTTTTTCAATTTGTATTTAATAAGCCAGTTATTGTCTTTATTTACATTTAAAATAATTAAAAATTGGAAAGTCAAATACTTTCAGTTCTGAAATTATTGAAGCCTTATTTTCAAATATTTAAACCTATTTTTTAACCTTATTCTTATTCTTTCCACAGTGGAATCTCTCGCACTGTCACTCATGGCTGGCATGGAACAAAGTTAAATCGCTTTAATGTAGTAAATACCTAAGAGTTGATCTTTATACATAAATAATTCCACCACATGCAGCTGAGAAATCAGAATCTCTATTTTGGTTCATTTTAAAAACTTGTCTATACTGTCTAGACAAGTACATTTGTAGGTGTTTTCTTTGGAGATTATCAGATAGTATATAAGCTTATGTGTATAAAATTATGTCAATAAAGCAAAATGTATGTAAGCTGTTTATACATATATATCCTACTGTAAAATACATTTATGTGTATTTAAGTGTGAATTATGTCATATTTGGAAATACAGTCTAAAAGCATTTTAAATTCTATTCTCCTTTTGCTTGGCCACAGAAACTTTTATATAGTTTTTCTTTGCTTCTGTTTTTATTTTTTTTAGGTCTTATTTAAATTCAAGTAGGTTAACATGTACTTTATTATTAATTTCAGGGGCAGAATTTAGTGATTCATCACCCACAGCTCTACTTCAAGCACATTCCTTAATTCCCATCACCCAGTTAACCATCCCTAAAACCCACCTCCCCTCCAGCAACCCTCAATTTGTTCCCTATAGTTAAGAGTCTCTTATGGTCCCTCTCTGATTTTGTCTTATTTTATTTTTCCTTCCCTTCCCCTATGTTCTTCTGTTTCTTAAATTACACATAGGAATGAAATCATATGGTATTTGTCTTTCTCTGACTGACTTATTTCCCTTAGCATAATACCCTCTAGTTTCATCCACATGTCATTGCAAATGGCAAGATTTCATTCTTTTTGATGGCTGAGTAATATATCATTCTATATGTATATATCACATCTTCTTTATTCATTCTTCTGTTGATGGACATTTGTGCTCTTTCCATATTTTGGCTATTGTGGATATTGCTGTAAACATTGGGGTGCATGTGCCCCCTTTGAATCACTGTACCCTTTAGATAAATACGTAGTGGTGCAATTGCTGAGTCATGGGGTAAATCTATTTTAACTTTTGAGGAACCTCCATACTGTTTTCCAGTGTGTGCACCAATTTACATTCCCACCAACAGTGTAAGAGGATTCCCCTTTCTCCACATCCTTGCCAACATCTGTTCTTTCCTGAGTTGTGATTTTACCTATCCTAACCTGCTCATAGTTTCATTGATCTGTTTTACTGGTGTTTGTTGTTGTTTCTTTTTAACATTTATTTATTTCTTTATTTGAGAGAGAAAGCACAGTGGGCAGGGGCAGAGAGCGAGGGAGAGAGAGTCTTAAGCACACTGCACACTGAGCACAAATCCCAATGCAGGGCTCAATCTCAAGATCCCAAGATCACGATCTTAGCCTAAACCAGATGTTGGATATTTAACTGACTGTGCCACTCAGGCAGCCTTCTATATCATTATTTCTGTTTTATATTATTGCCCTTCTGGCTTTAGCCTTTATTTGCTATTCTTTTTCTAGTTCCTTAAGGTATAAGGTTAGGTAGTGTTTGAGACTCCTCTTGCTTCTTGAGGAAGGCCTGTATTACAATATACTTACCTCTTTGGGCCACCTTTGCTGCATCCCAAAGGTTTTGGACTGTGTGTTTTCATTCTGATTTGCTTCCATGTATTTTTAAATTTCTTCTTTTATTTCCTGGTTTACCCATTCATTCATTAGTATGATGTTCTTTAACCTTCATGCATATGTAGTCTTTTCAAATTTTTTCTTGTGGTTGACTTCAAGTTTCATAGTGTTGTGATCTAAAAATATGCATGGTATAATCTTGATCTTTTTATACTTGTGGAGTCCTGATTTATGACCCAATATGTGATCTGTTCTGGAGAATGTTCCGTGTGTCCTTGCAAAGAATGTGTTTTCCTCTGCTTTAGGATGAAATGTTCTGAATATATGTTAGGTCCATCTGGTTCAGTGTCACTCAAAGCCATTGTCCTTGTTGATTTTCTGCCTAGATGATCTGTCTATTGCTGTGAGTGGGGTGTTAAAATTATTACTGTATTACTATCAATGAGTTTCTTTATGTTTGTTATTAATTGATTTATATATTTGGGTGCTCCCAAGTTGGGAGCATAAATATTTACAATTATTAGATATACTTGTTTGATAGACCCCTTAATTATAATATAGTGCCCTTCTTCATCTCTTATTACGGTCTTTGGTTTAAAATGTAGTCTGGGGGCACCTGAGTGGCTCAGTCATTAAGCATCTGCCTTTGGCTCAGGTCATGATCCAGGTCCTGGGATTGAACCTGGCATGGGCTCCAGGCTCAGCAGGAGACCTGCTTCTCCCTCTCCCACTCCCCCTGCTTGTGTTCCCTCTTTCTGTCAAATGAATAAAATCTTTAAAGAATAAAAAAATGTAGTCTGTTATAAATATGGCTATTCTGGCTTTCTTTTGATATCCAGTAACATGATAAATGGTTCTCCACCCCCTCACCTTCAATCTACAGGTATCTTTAGGTCTAAAATGAGTCTCTTGTAGGCAGCATATAGACAGTCTTGTTTTTTATTCATTCTGATACTGTATGTCTTTTGATTGGAGCAGTTAGTCCCTTTTACATTCAGAGTGACTATCTAAAGGTACTAATTCAGTGCTGATGGGTGCGGGTGGGAGGGCAGTAGGAGGAATGGAGTTGCCATCTTCTCTTGACCCCTGAGCTGTGAGTTCGCACCAGCCACTCTTCAGGAAGCTCTCACAAAAGATCGAAAAATCACCTCTCTTGTGTCCCCAGCTTCCGTCAGATCCCTGCCTTCACCCTGCCTGCCTCCGAGCTGTCCGCCTGCTAGGTGGTACAGTACTCCTGTGTTTTATCTCAGGCACGGGGCTGAGTTTCAAAACTCCAAATTTTGGAGATCCCTGAGGCACAGTGCTGATTCTCTGGGTGAGGGTCTCCCCATGCTTTTGCCATTTGCCAGTTTGTCCCAGAAGTCAGTTGTGTGATAGCGCAGCAGTTTGGAGTTTATGGTAAAGATTGGCAAAAAGGGGGCGCCTGGGTGGCTCAGTGGCTCAGGTCATGGTCTCAGGGTCCTGGGATCGGAGCCCCGCATCGGGCTCTCTGCTCAGCAGGGAGCCTGCTTCTCCCTCTCTCTCTCTGCCTGCCTCTCTGCCTACTTGTGATCTCTGTCAAATAAATAAAATCTTTAAAAAAAAAAAAAAAAAAGATCGGCAAAAAGACAGCACCATGGTTTGCTGCCCTCACCCGGTGTCTTTGTTCCTATGCAAGGGAACAGGGCAGCTCAGTAGTGTCTATGAGGTCTTCTGTCCGCAGAGCGATTGTGTCCCCTCTCCCAAATGCACTGTAAGCAGGAAAATTGTTTCTCCCTGTGGGACTTCGGGGATCCTAAGACCACATGGGCCTGCTCCCAGGCTTCCACCCTCCTTTCCCACCAGAGCACTGCCAAACCTATCAGGCAGAACCTTGGTGATGCCACGGACCTCCAAAACCACCTCCAAAATCAGACTGCGCTCCACTGCTTATCAATGCTTGTGGTAGTAAGCCCCTTTCCTTTTCCCAGGCAGTAGTTTTGGGGAAGAGTTTTTCTTGTGGAAATGCCCTGCATGCTGATTCACTGTGTGTGTGTGTGTGTGTGTGTGTGTGCGCGCGCGTGTCTCTCCCCACCCTCCCACCCCCACTTCCATGATCAGGGCTCCCTCCCCATTACAGCACCCTCAGTTCATTTCTCCCCCAAATCAACTCTCCACAGCTCCCACCTTCCATGATATGGTCATTTTTTTGTTTCCTCTTTTGTAGTTTTGCTCTCTCAGATCAATTTCTTGGATATTCAAAATGATTTGATATTTATCTAGTTGTGTTCGACGGATGAAGCAAGCTTAGGGCTCCCCCCTCCACTCCTCACCATCTTAACTACTCTCTGCAAAGGGATTTTTAAATTGACTTTATTTTAAGTTGACATCTGACTAAAATAAACAAAGGAAACATACAAAGGATAGGGCTTCAGGTAACCAAATTGCCAGTTAGGATGTATTATAATGAATGTGGGCATTCCTATGTCTGATGGTGAAAATGACAAGGTATAATTAACTTATTGAAGATAAATCTGCCCTTCTTGTTTATGATGTATTTGTTTCTTATTTATCCTCTTCACTGCACTGTGAGATCTTTGAGACTAGACCTACATCTGACAATGTTATGGTCGGCAGCTCTCATGGGGCAAGGTGTACAGGAAGTGCTTAGTGTTTGTTGGATGAGAGACTACCTAGCACAATGAAAAATGGGTCATCTATGTCATGAACTTGTACATCCTCATATAAACCAGAATCAGAGCTACATGCTGTAGTCCAGCATATGAGAAGAAGTGCAGTTATGCTCTTGTTTTTGTTTGTTCACTTTTACAAATCAGGTCATATTCTTTGCATTGAGTTCGTTAGAACTTCAGTTTGAATTAAGTTTTCCTTTTACTGGTTTGTAAATTGACTTTCTCTTTTTATTTTTTTATTTTTTGAGCTTTTATTTTTAATAATCTCTACACCCAATATGGAGCTCAAACTTACAACCCCAAGATCAAGAGTCACATGCTCTACTGAGCCAGACAGGTTCCTCTACTTTCTACCTTAAAGTCTACCTTAAAGTGAGGTAAAACTTGGGCAAAAGTTAATCTTTTTAGATATGCAGCTCTATGAATCCTGTTGTACCCATTACTCCAGTCAAAATAGAGAAGTTTTATAATCTCCAGAAGTTCTCACTTGCCCTTTTGTGTCAGTCTTCCCCCAGCCCCTGGCAACAACTTAATCTATTCTCTGTCCTATGGTGTTTGTCTTTTACAGAATATCATATAAAAGAACCCATATATTTCTGTGTAAACATTTGAGGATGGGCTAGCCTAATACTACTTTTGAGAGTCATCCAGGTTGTTAATTTATGTCTTCTCACTGCTGAACAGTATTTTGTTGTATGAATTGGTACCGTTTATTCATAGACCAAGTGATGGACATGTGGATGGTCTCTTGATTTGGGCCCTCATGAATAGAGCTGCTATAAACATTTGTGTCAGGTTTTCATGTGAACATAATTTTACTTCCTCTTGGGTAAATGCCTGGGGCTGGGATTGGTAGGCCATGATAAGTATTTGTTTAATATTATAGAAAACCTTTTTCCAAAGTGGTTATACCATTCTATATTCCCACCAGCAAAGTATGAAAATTATAGTTGTTCTGCACTCACATCAGGTCTTGATATTGTCAGTTTCTTGTTTTATTTTGCCACTTTAATAGGTGTGTAAATGGTATATAGTTGTGCTGAATTTTTTAAATCTGTTTTTTAGTAATCTCTACACCCAGTGTGGGGCTTGAACTCACAACCCTGAGATTAAGAGTTGCATGCTCTTCTGACTGAGCCAGGCAGGTGCCCCTAATTATGTTGAATTTTCTAAAAATTTACTTTTTAGGGTACCTATGTGGCTCAGCCCGTTAGGTGTCTGCCTTTGGCTTGGGTCATGATCCCAGAGTCCTAGGTTTGAGTGCTACATCAGGCTCCTCACTCAGCAAGGTATCTGCTTCTCCTTCTGCCCCTCCCCCTGCTTGTGTTTGCTCTTTCTCTCTCTCAAATACATAAATAAAATCTTATAAATAAATAAAAATTAAAATTTACTTTTTAGAATTGAGATATAACATATACAGTAAAACATACAGATCTTACAGCTATAGTTTCATAAGTTTTGACAAATGTGGATAGCTGTGTAACAAAAAAAGCTATAGACCATTTCCATTACCCCAGAAAGCTGCCCCTTGCCCCTTTGGCATCATGCCCTATCCAGAGGCAACCACTGCTCCAGTTTACATCAATATACGTTAGTTTTGCTTGTTGTTAACTTTATATAAGTGAAATAATATACCATAAATCCTTTTAAGTCTGGTTTCTTTTTCATCAATAAAGATCTTGAAATGCTTGTTGTGTGTGCCAGCAATGTGTTACTTTTTTAGAAATGGACTTTATTTGAGGGGGCAGTTCTGGGTTCACAGCAAAATTCGCTGAGGAAGGTAGAGATTTCCCATATACCCGCTCCCCTTGCACATCCTCCCATACTGTCAACACCTTGTACCAGAGCTATACATTTACTTATACATTTATTATAGTCATTGAACCTACTACATTAACACATTATTACCCAAAGTCCATTCTTTACATTAGGATTAACTTTTGGTGTTATACATTCTATGGTTTTTAACAAATGTATAATGACTTGTATCTACCATTATAGTGTCCTACAGAGTAGTTTTACTGCCCTAAAAATCCTCTGTGTTCCATCTATTCATTCCTCTATCCCTCCAACCCTTGATCTTTTTACTGTCTCTGGTTTTGCCTTTTCCAGAATGTCATATAATTTAAATAACCCAGTTCTACCCATTTGTTTAAAAACTGTTCTTTCTCCATTAAGTTTTTTGGCATTTTAGTTAAAAAAAAATCAATCTATAAGTCTATTTCTGGATTCTTCTGTTTCATTAATCTGTTTGTCTTTTTGCCAGTACCACACTAATCTTGATTACTGTGGCTTTATAGAAAGTCTTGAAATGAGGTAATGAAGTCCTCTAATATTGTCCTTCAAGATTATTTTATTCTAGGTCTTTTGCATATTCATAAAAATTTTAGAATCAGCCTGTCATTGACAAAATGCCTGCTGGAATTAATTTGGGTTCTGCTGATTTTATAGGTCAGTTGGAAAGAACTGCCATCCACATGGAATCTTCTAATTCATAAATATGGTATATCTTTTAATTTTGGTATTTAACCTCTGTGAACAATCCTTTATAGTTCCTCTGAGCAACTTTATAATTGTCAATGTAAAGATCTTATATATCTTGTGTTAAATGCATTCCTATAAGTTAATATTTTCAATGTTATATTTTATGATCTTTTGTCTTCTAATATTTTATTATAAAAATTTCAAACATACAGGAAAGTTGAAAGAATTTTACAGTGAACCCACCACCTAGTTTTATCCTATAAATAACACTTTATTATATTTGCTTAAAATTTAAAATTTGCTTAAAATTTAAAATTTTTCAGTATGTTGCTCTAATATAGAAATACTTTTTATATTGGCCTTGAATCTTACAAACTTATTAAATTCACTTATTTGTTTTAGTAGTTTGAGATTCCTTTATATTTTCAACATACACAATTATGTCACTTATGAATAAAGACAATTTTTACTTATTTTCCAATTTTTATGCCTTTTATTTCTTTTTCCTGTTTATTGCACTGGCTAGAACCTCCAGTATAATATTGCAGAAGTGTTCAGAGCAAATAGGTTTACCTCGTTCCTGAACTTAGAAGTAAAAGCATTTTATCTACCATTAAGTATGGCATTTTTTAAAGATGTTTTTTATTAGGTTGAGAAAGTATTTTTCTGTTCCTAGTTTGTGAGAGTTTTTAATCTTGAATGGTTGTTGGCTTTTTTTCAAATATACTTCCACATCTATTAAGATGATTAGATGGTTTTTGTCCCTTCTGTTGTTAATATGTGATTACATTGTTTGATTTTCAAATGTTGAACCAATCCTGCACCTGTGAGATAAATCCTCTGGTGAATTTGATTTACTTAAATACTTCATATCATTAGGGAATTTGGGGTCCATCTAATGAGAGATTTTTTTTCTGTAATTTTCTTTTCTTGCAGTCCCCTATAAATTTGTTGTCAGGGTTATGTTGTACTCATAAAATGTTTTATCTCTTTTATCGCCTTATGCCTTAATTATTCTCATTATCTAGCCTCAACTTTCTTTTGGTTTAATTTGCTTACTTTTTTTTTTTCTTGAGTCTAACCAAATGGGCCTCCAATTTAACACTTTCTCCTCAGGGAGTATCTTTCAGAATCTTTGTTCAGTTTTTATACTACCAGCTGTTGTGCTACTCCTTGGATCTTGGATATCTTACTATACACATGCATAGATTAGGAATCAAAGATCCAAGAAGAGTTTAGTACCTGAAGTCCAAGGTCAATGAGACTTCAGCTTTCTGGTTGAGATTCACCTGCTCTGTGCTACATTCTGGAAGTGGTCTTAGAGAAGGCCATATAGATGTGGGTCTCACCCAGTATCATTCCCTTTTCAAAGGTAAATACCCTTAATTTTTGCCTTCTTTTCTTCATTCTCTAATTTTTAATGACCTGTCAAGTTTATTAACCTTTTGTTAGAATAATGTTTTAAATTTCAGAATTTATATTTTACAGTTCTAAAGTTTTTTTTTAATTTCCCATTTCTGTCCTGAAATACCTATTTTCTTTGCCTTGTATGCCATCTATTCCTGCAAATTCCTCAACACACCTATACTTTTTTTAAAGATTTTATTTATTTGACAGAGATCACAAGTAGGCAGAGAGAGAGAGAGAGGAGGAAGCAGGCTCCCTGCTGAGCAGAGAGCCCGATGCGGGACCTGAGCCAAAAGCAGAGGCTTAACCCACTGAGCCACCCAGGCGCCCCCTATAATTATTTCAAAGTACTTGGCTGTTTTTCCTCAATTATGACTTTTTTTTTTTTTATGTATTACACTTAATTACGTGTCTTTAAGTTTTGACAGTTTATTCTAGATGTCTGTAAAAGAACATTGCACAACTATTGGGTATTTACCCCAAAGATACAGAGGTAGTGAAAAGAAGGGCATTCTGTTCCTCAGTGTTCATAGCAGCAATGGCCACAGTCGCCAAACTGGAAAGAGCCATGATATCCTTCAGCAGACAAATGGATAAAGAAGATATGGTCCATATATACAATGGAGTATTATGCCTCCATCAGAAAGGATGAATACCCAACTTTTGTATCATCATGGATGGGACTGGAAGAGATTATGCTGAGTGAAATAAGTCAAGCAGAGAGAGTCAATTATCATATGGTTTTGCTTACTTGTGGAGCATAAGGAATAACACCGAGGACATGGGGAGATGGAAAGAAGGGAGTTGGGGAAAATTGGAAGGGGAGACAAACCCTGAGAGACTGTGGACTCTGAGAAACAAGCTGAGGGTTTTGGAGGGGAGGAGAGTGGGAGTTGGATGAGCCTGGTGGTGGGTATTATGGAGGGCATATTGCATGGAGCACTGGGTGTGGTACATAAACAATGAATTCTGGAACACTGAAAAGAAAAAAAAAAAGAACATTGCACATTATAACATAATATTACTTTATTTTCCCGGAGAATACAAGTCTGTCCTTGGCAGTATTGTGATTTAGAATAAGAAATACATATATTTGGTCATTGTCTCATTCCTGGACAGATCTCCTAAAACCCTTGGGATTTCCTGTGATGGAAGCAATAAATCTATCTTTTGCTACGTTAATGAGGTGACTTTTGTAAACTTTCTGGATAACCTCAGGATAAGGGTTAGTCACCAGAACAACCAACTATGTGATTAGAGGGTTGGAACAGTCTCACTTCTAGCCTTTGGGGAGGAGAGAAGAACTAAATATTGACTTCAATAACAAATGGCCAAGATTTAATCAATCATGCTTATTTAACAAAGCCTTCTTAAATACCTAAAATCAATAGAGTTCAGAGAGAGCTTTTGGGTTGGTGAACACATGGAGGTTCTAGAATTGTGGAGTGCCCAGAGAGAGCATGGAAGCTATGTGCCCCTTTCCCTATATCTTTTGCACTATGCATCTCTTTCATCTGGCTGTTGCAGAATTATATCCTTTCATAATAAACTGGTAATCTACTGAGTAAAATGTTTCTCGAGTTCTGTGAACTGCTCTAGCAAACCAACCAAGACCAAAGAGGGGATTGTTGGAACCTCTGATCTATATCTGATAAGTCAGAAGTGACAAATCTGAACTTCCAATTGGTGTCTGAAGTGGGACTGGGAGGCATTCTTGTAGGACTGTGCCTTAACTTACAGAGAGCTATTTGCAGGTAGATAGTGTCAGAATTGAGTTGAACTGTAAGACAGCTAGCTGGTGTTGGAAAATTGCTTTATGTGGGGAAAAAACATACTCATCAGAAAGGGAATGCAAAATCTGACTCCTGTATTTTGTGACAGGAAAGAATTCCTCAGATTCCTTCTAGATTTGAGTTAAATTGCAGCTGGACTTCAGCTTTATATTGAAGTCACCTGAATTTCCAATCTCTACTCTCCCATATCACTACCTTTTTATCTCATGAGTTTTTGAAATAGGAGGGGTTGAGCTACCTTTTCAGATATTGTTGGTTTACCTTTGGATTTAGCTTTGTTAGGGCTCCAGAATCCAGTCACTCTGAAAATGCATAGGCCTACACTCCCAGCTTTCTATCTACTGCCATGTTAGCAAAATTAGGGCAGGGCTGGGGGGAGAAAACTGTTAGAACAAGTGATTAATTTTGTATTTGCAAGTTTTGTGTTCCAATCCATCTTAGCAGACCCCACTTCTTATTAAAAGGCTCAACTGATTTAATCCTTCTCATCCCTGTATGCTTCCTCCATTGATGGCAGACTAGGTCCTACTGCCAACCCACACCTTCCCCATTCATCCCTCCCAGGGTATGGAAGTTGCAAAGCTCTTCACTCTTACAAAGGGCTCATTTCTCTCCGGAATTCAGTTCAAGTTTCCTGTATTGACTGTCTGCACTATCCCATAGAAGAGTATAAATTTTATTTTGCCTTGTTAACCACAGGAGTGAGGGTCTTTAGCATCTTTTATATCCTAACCCCAAGCAGAAGTATGCAGAATATTTTCTGAGATAGAATTTGAATCAAGTCTCAGACAAATCTCTGATAAAAGTGAATAATTGTAGGGCACCTGGGTGGCTCAGTCGCTTCAGCTCAGGTCATGAGAGTCTGCTTCTCTCTCTCCCTCTGCCCTTCCCCACCCCCAGTGGCCCCACTTGTGCTGGCTGATGCACTTGCTTTTCACACACATGCTCACTCTCTCAGATAAATAAGATCGTTTTTAGAAAGTGAGTACTTGGGCGCCTCGGTGGCTCAGTGGGTTAAGCCTCTGCCTTCAGCTCAGGTCATGATCTCAGGGTCCTGGGATCGAGCCCCGCATCAGGTTCTCTGCTCAGCAGGGAGCCTGCTTCCTCCTCTCTCTCTACCTGCCTCTCTGCCTACTTGTGATCTCTGTCTGTCAAATAAATAAATAAAATAAAATAAAAAGAAAGAAAGTGAGTACTTGTAAATAACTTATATCAGCATTTCAAAAAGCCTGGAACTCTAAATACCTTAACTAAATTTTCAGCCTCCTTACACCTAGGTATGACCATGTAAGAAAGTTGCTTGCTCTCTGCTTCTCTTCCTTCCTCCTATGAGCTGGAAGGTGGACAGTTCTGCCAACCAGAACTCCATTTCCATTTGACCCATGGAAACAAGGGCACCACCAAAGGCAATGGCAAAGCAAATTTAAGGAACCTGCATTGTGAACAGCCTTATGGCGTGGAGCCACTCATCCACCCTGAATCACCCTCTGATCTCTGCACTATTATGGGAGAGAGAATATACTACTTTCTTCACAGAAATGTATTTTGATCTGTTACAAAACTGTTACAAAAGTTGAACTTATGCTCTAACTCAGTGGTTTCCCAACATTTTGTCTCCTAAATAAAAATTCAGAAATCTGTACTCTCTGACTTTACACCATATCTATAGTTGACCTATTTTAATGATTTTAAGAGTTACCAAGGAAATATTAGCAAGTTTAAATTGGAGGAAAAGGGGTGCCTGGGCGGATCAGTTGGTTAAGTGTCTAACTTCAGCTTGGATCTTAATCTCAGGGTCCCAGGATGGAGGCCTGCATTGGCTCCCAGCTCAGCAGGGAGTCTGCTTGTCCCTCTTCCTCTCCCTCTGCCCTTCCCCCAACTCCTGCGCAAGCTCACTCACTCTCTCTCTCATATAAAATCCTTTTAAAAAATAAAATAAATTTGTGGGACACCTGGGTGGCTCAGTTGGTTAAGCGGCTGCCTTCGGCTCAGGTCATGATCCCAGTGTCCTGGGATCGAGTCCCACATCGGGCTCCTTGCTCAGCGGTGAGCCTGCTTCTCCCTCTGCCTCTGCCTGCCACTCTGTCTGCCTGTGCTTGCTCCTGCACTCTCTATCTGACAAATAAAAAGAAAAATCTTTAAAAAAAATAAAATAAATTTGAAGAAGAATAAACTATAACTGTCACCAGTTGGTTTCTTTGAGAAGCAGCCTCCAAGATGGAGTTAGACATGCAGACTGCCCAGTGGAAAGAGGGGAAAGGTAGACTGGCCAAAGAGAAAAGCCAGCCTGTGGTATAAGTCAGCAGAATTAGCCCATCAGTTTATCTTATTTGAAGAAATTGCCACTGCTCCCCACACCTTCAGCAACTACCACCCTGATTAGTCAGTAGCCATCAACATCAAGGCAGGACCCTCCACCAGCAAAGATTATGACTCATTGGAAGCTCAGATTATGGTCAGCATTTTTTAGCAATAAAGTCTTTCCTAATTGACATGTGTATATTGCTTTTTTTAGACACCTAACACTTGCTATTGGAAACTTAATAGATACAGTATAGTGTAGACATGACATATGCACTGGGAAATCAAAAAATTAATTTGACTTACTTTATTACAAAATTTGCTTTGTT